>JACEIK010006625.1:57454-87273 GCA_018107945.1 Datura stramonium | reverse complement strand
GTGGTTATTACTATCTGTGGAGACATGATTGTTCTGTGTTGGGCACCCTTAGAGCTTCCTTGACCGCCCCAGGGTTAATAGCTGTGTAGACTCGCCCGCCAGAGGGTGAGGATACGTCGCTCTATGGAGTAGCATGTCGTCCTCCAACGGACGAAGATGGGATGCATATTCCCCATAGCAGGCTGATCAGCACTATACCACACCCCCTGTCGAGCGCTTGCGCCCGAGGTGCAGATTACAGTTTTCAGATTACAATTTTCAGGAGTCCTCCAGACTCAGATACAACTATAGTCAGCGACCCAGCTAGCCCAAGTTGCATACCCAGGGGGCCGAAAGGATTCTCATAGTTACTAAGTGGATGGTATGACCCGGGTAGGGGTATATAGAATGTATGTGATGGTTGGTACCTTACGACTTATGTGGGTTGGTAAGGTTCTTGTATGCTATGTTGTGTTAGTTATTAATTAATAGAAAGTAGACCGACATGTTATCAGGTATGACTCTTACTCTCTTCAGTAAAGTTACGCTCTTTTCAGTTAGTCTCAGCCCGTCTCCTATTACTTCAGTATCTACCAGTATTGTTGTTTGCTTTCAGTTATTTTCAATTATTAATTTTCATACTCAGTACCGGTGGTACTGATGCCTGTTTTGGGGCGCTGCATTACTTGCCTGCAGGTACTCATAGACAAGGAGCAGATACCTCGTAGTTCCAGCCAGCGTATAGAGTCTTCAGCTCCTATCATCTGGAGCTTGACAACTAAAGGTTTACTTCCCTCTTTGTTTGTACAGTATGGGCAGGACGGGGCCCTATCCCAACCATCTTATTATTCTTAGAGGCTTGCGGACTGTATATTCCATGTGGTTAGTTGTATCGGTCGTGTGAGGTCGTGTGTATGTTTCGATTTGCATATGATGGCCGTCGTGTGTATGTTTCGATTTGCATATGATGGCCGTGTGGGGCCTTATTCAGTTGTCAGTTGGTGAACTTGTCAGTCACAAATAAGTTAGCACTTGATTCTACTTTTCAGTGATAACTAGTCAGCATGGTGGCCTTGTCAGCCCGCGTAGGTTCCCTTATGTTCAGTTGTTCTGGGTAGTTGTTATATTCCTACAGGTGGCTATAGGCCTTGTCGGTCGGAGGCTGTATTTACAGCCGTTATATAGCCCGTTGTTTTCATGAATCTAGAATTAAAGCCATCCTGGCACCAAAAGTGCTTAGGCTCAGTAGTCCAGCAGTCTAGGTCCTAGTAGGGCACCAGGTGCCAGTCATGCCGCGGGACGTTACAGAAATAAACGTGGCTGAGTTCATAAATTTGGAGCAGAACAACATGACTGTCCAGGAGTATGCTCTAGAGTTCACCCAATTGTCCAAATATGCGCCGGAGATTGTGCCCAATCAGAGGGCTCGGGTGAGCAGATTTGTGAATGGAGTAGTGAATTCCTTGGTCAAGGATTAAAGGACCGCCATGCTACATTAGGACATTGACTTCTCCCGACTGATTTTGTATGGCCAGCAGATGGAGGCAGTGCAGATGAGGGAGAGGAAGAGAGAGGCCAAGAGGGCCAGGATGGGCAGCACTAGGTTTACCCAATAGAAGTTCGATGGAGGTCATCGTCCTCAAATTCAACAGTGGTCATCGACCCCAGCACCATCATCGACTAGTGTTTCATCAAGACCCAGACATGATCAGAAGAGTAGGGTGATAGGCTCAAGGGGCCAGGGGAGCTCTATATGTGAGTGCACTTTTTGGGCCTGTGTGAAGTATGGCAAGAACCACCCTGGGCGGTGTCTAGTTGGCTCAGATGCTTGTTTCAGGTATGGAAAACTCGGACATAGGCTCAGAGATTGCCTTCAGTCAGACAAGGAGGTGGTGGAATCCGTATCCCAACTACTAGATCATCAGCTCCAGCAACACATCCTTTCCAGTAGGGTGCTTCTACTAGTTCAGCTGGCGATCAGTGCCAGAACAGATTTTGTGCGCTCTCATCATGATAGGAGCATGTGACTTCACCCGATATGGTGACTGGTATGTTATGATTATTTCATCTTGATGTATATGCATTGTTAGATCTAGGGGATACCTTATCTTCTGTGAATACCTATGTTTCTATTAGTTTCATATACAGTCCCAAGATCCTATCAAAACCCTTCTCAGTCTCTACTCCAGTCGATGACGTAGTTATGGCTTGATGGGTATACAGAAATTTCCCTGTCACAGTCCTTTAGAAAGTCACTTTAGCCAACCTAGTATAGTTAGACATGACCAATTTCAATGTTATATTTAATATGGATTGGCTACATGCATGTTATGCCTTAGTGAATTGTAGAACCCGTACAGTAAAGTTTCGATTTTCAGGTGAAATAGTTCTGGAATGGAAGGGTAGTTTAGTAGTGCCTGTAGGTCTTTTTATCACCTATCTTAAGTCCAGAATGATGATCTCTAAGGGTTGTGTGTACTATCTAGTTGGAGTTAAGGATTCTACATCAGAGACCCCGACTCTCCAGTCAGTTCCTATTGTATGTGAGTACCTGGAGGTATTTCCAAATGATTTACCAGGAGTCCCTCCCGAATGGGAGATTGAACTTCTTTCTGATATACAGCCTATATCTATTCCTCCTTATAGAATGGCTCCGACCAAGATAAAGGAGTTGAAGGAGCAGTTGAAAGATCTCTTAGATAAAGGGTTCATCAGGCCTAGAAAATCCCTACGGGGTGCCCCAATTCTATTTTTTTGAAAGAAGGATGGTTTACTTCGTATGTGCATTGACTACCGACAGTTGAACAAAGTCACAATTAAGAATAAGTACCCTCTTCCTAGGATTGATGACTTGTTTGACTAACATGATTTTCCAAGATTGACCTCATATTTGGGTATCATCAGCTCAGTGTTAGGGAGAGTGACATTTCGAAGACAACTTTCAGGACTCTGTATGGTCACTACAAGTTCGTAGTTATGTCGTTTGGGCTAACGAATGCTCCTATAGCTTTCATAAAACTAATAAATAGGGTATTCATGCCATATTTGGACATGTTAATCTTCTTCATAGATGACATTCTCATATATTCTCGGAGTGAGGAGTATGCAACTCATTTGAGAATTATGCTATAGACTCTCAAGGATCGCCAGCTGTTTGCTAAATTAAGCAAATTTGAGTTTTGGCTGGATTCAATAGCATTTTTGGGCCACATGGTGTCAAGTGAGGGTGTGTAGGTGGACTCTCAAAAGATATAGGCGTTAAAGAATTGTCCTAGACTAGTAAATCCTTCGGATATCAGGAGTTTCTTGGGTTTAGTTGGCTATTATAGGAGGTTTGTTGAAGGATTCTCATTCATTATAGCACCATTGACTAAGTTGACCTAGAAGAAAGTCAAATTTTAGTGGTCAAGTACCTCTGAGAAGAGATTTCAGGAGTTAAAGACTTGGCTCACTTCAGCCCTAGTATTGATCCTACCTGAGGGTACAGATGGATTTTTTGTGTATTGTGATGCCTCTAGGGTTTGTCTTGGGCGTGGGTTGATGCAGCATGATAAGGTTATTACGTATGCCTCTAGACAGCTGAAGACTCATGAGAAGAATTACCCAACGCATGACCTAGAATTGGCAGCTGTGGTGTTCGCATTGAAGGTTTGGAGGCACTATTTGTATGGGTTCCATGTGGATGTGTTTCAGACCACAAGAACCTATATTATGTGTTCACTTAGAAGGATTTGAATTTGCGACAAAGGAGATGCTTAGAGCTGCTCAAGGACTATGACATGAGTGTCCTTTACCATCCGGCCAAGGCTAATGTAGTGAAGGATGCCCTTAGTAGGCTGTACATGGAGAGTGTTTCTCATGTGGAAGATGGACGGAAAGAGTTGGTGAAGGATGTGCATCGGCTTGCATGGTTAGGAGTTCGCCTGGTTGACTTGTAGGATGGTGGTGTCATTGTTTAGAACGGGTCAAGATCTTCTTTAGTGACTGAGGTCAAGTCTAGGCAAGATGAGGATCCTATTTTGGTAAAGTTAAAAGAAGCGGTTCAACATCACAAGGTAGAGGTTTTCTTCCGAGGGGGAGATAGTGGGCTTCGATACTAGGATCGTTTATGTGTTTCATACATTGACGATTTGAGAGAGTGAATGTTGTGTGATGCTCATAGTTCCCGATATTCTATCCATCCATGTGCCACCAAGATGTACCGTGATCTACGAGAAGTCTATTGGTGGAATGGTATGAAGAGGGATATAGCCGAGTTTGTGGCTAAGTGTCTGAATTGCCAATAGGTAAATGTTGAGCATCAAAGACCCGGGGGTGTACTTCAGGATATCAGTATCCCCACTTGGAAGTGGGAAGATATCAACATGGATTTTATCACAGAAATGCCTCATCCTCATTGGCAGTATGACTCCATATGGGTGATTGTGGATAAGTTGACAAAGAAACCCATTTTTTACCGGTCAAGACTATCGACTTAGCCGAGGATTATGCTAAATTATATATTCAGTAGTTAGCTCAGTTGCAAGGAGTTCCCTTGTCCATCATATCGGATAGAGGTACTCAGTTTACCTCCCAGTTTTGGAGATTGTTTCAGAAATGCCTTGGCACATAGATGAAGCTTAGTACAACTTTTCACTCTCAAATAGATGGTCAGGCCAAACGGACAATTCAGATCTTGGAGGATATGTTGAGAGATTGCGTGATAGATTTCAAAGGTAATTAGGATGATCACTTGCCTCTTATTGAGTTTTCTTATAACATTAGTTACCACTCGAGTATTCAGATGGCTCCATTTGAGGTTCTTCATAGGAGGAGGTGTAGATTGCCTATTGGTTAGTTTGAGGTATGTAAGGCTGCCTTGATAGGACCAATTAGGTTTATGAGGCTATGGAGAAGGTTCAGCGTATTAGAGATAGGCTGAAAAAAGCATAGAGTCGATATAACTCCTATACGGATGTAAGAAGAAGAGACCTTGAGTTTGCCATTTATAATTGGGTGTTTTTGAAGGTGTCTCCCATGAAGGGAGTTATGAGGTTCGAAAAGAAGGGGAAGATTAGTTCCTGATATGTTAGTCTATGCCAGATCGTGAGACGTGTTGACAAGTGGCTTATGAGTTGAAGCTACCAACAGAGTTAACTTCGATGCATCCGGTGTTCCATGTGTCCTTGCTGAAGAAATGCATCGGGGATCCATCTCTAGTTGTTCCGGTAGAGAATATTGGGGTGAGGGACAACCTTACCGATGAGGAGGTACCGGTTGAGATCCTTGATCGTCAGGTTCGTAAGTTGAGGAACAAGGAAGTAGTGTCGATGAAGGTTTTGTGGAGGAACTAGCTAGTTGAGAGAGCTACATAGGAAGCCTAAGAAGATATGATGGCTAGATACCCACATCTATTCCCTTCCAATTTTGGTCTAGCTTGAGGTATAAATATCATCCTTAGTGTTCTATTCAGTTTCATGTCAAGTCTGTGCATCTAAGTTCCTTTCATATTTTAGCACGTATATATGTTTCTTGAATTCAGTTCAGTCATGTGTTTCATGTTCGGAACCAGTCACTTCATCAGTTTCAGCTGTAGTTGTTTAGTTCTGGGATTTCAGTTCCTTTCCTATCCTTTTAGTATGATTAACCTACATTCGAGGACGAATGTTCCCAAGGGGGAGATATTGTCATACCACGAAAGTTCCTAAGACTATGTTCGGGATTTGGAAATGAGATTAGTAAAAGAATATGCATTTTTCTCTCAAACGACTCATTGTGCGAGTCGTAAGATGGAATAATGGGTTGTGGTTGGAGTTGTGATGAAGGGCTGAGTGGCAGGTTCTGGACGAACGAGCAAAGGTACGACTCGTTGGTCGATTTGATGACTCATAAGTCGTGGTTCGTAGCTATATAGGAAGGTTTGATGTAACAAGTCGTGGTAACGGGCCATCGAAAGGAGTCATTGTTTGGACCTGTAGAGTAAGGAAGAGATACCATGATTGACAGTATGATTCGTCGTGGTGAATAAAGAGTCGTGATAAGGGTCGTGATTTGGAAGTTCTGTGTACGGGTATGTTGTCACTAGCGGTGTTATAACCCATGGTAGGAAACTACAAGTCGTGGTTTGTAACTGTGGGAAAGTTCAGGGAAAGTGAGAATTGAGGCTCAGTGGCGAAGGGTGACCTCATGAACCATGGTTATATATTTTGGGAGTAGTATTTAACACTGAGTAGACTGAGGTCCAAGCATACCTTGAGTCTCAGAACTACGTGCTAACGTAGCCATGATGGGATCTACCTTGAGGATGTCCCCTTTTGCCTGTATGGGCCTTTTATGAGTGATATCATGTCCTTTTCATGGTTCTACCCTTGGCAAGGTACGAACACCCTCCCGACAAGGGATTTACAGGTCGGGCTCCATGTGTGCTCATATGGGGTATGTCGGTTATAAGATCTCCTGCTGTTCCTTATGTTATGCATGATCATGTTATGATGTTTTTGGCTCAAGTGATGATTTATAATGTTTCTTTATGATTGCGATTATGACCATTTATGAACAGTTTTGAAAGCCTTGAGTCCTTATGTTTAAGTTATGATTTGAAATTCATGATATCAAAAATGTTAACTTTTTTTATTAAGACAAAAGTGATCAATATTTCTTTATGCTTGTTCCTGAAGTATAAAACGTTCCATTTGTTCCTGAAGAGCTTCTTTCAAAAGAGCAGTCTCATGTATTCTTATGTAATTTTATGGTCCTCTTTACTTAATCCGCATACTTAGTACATTCAAAGTACTGACCGCACACTCTATGTTGTATTGTCTCATGATACAGTTCCGAGCGATCAGGTTCCACCTCGCCGTTAGCCATGATGTCTCCCAAATTCACCTAGTAAATTAGATATAAAGCGGTTGATGTCAAATATAGAACAAAACAAGGGTTGGGGTCAAACCCACGAGGAATATGAAGAGAACTTTAGCTAATGCGTTTAGCTAATACTATCGGCTAACTTATTTCCTGGGGGGAAGGTTTGAAACACAAAATAATGAAAAGTAGTAGAACTAATGAGTATACTCTTGATTTAATTTCGGTTGTATTTAATAAGTGAGTTGGCTAGGATTGTGTTCCCTATGAGTTCATAACCACAAAGCTTTTTGTACTAGTGATCTATTATGATGCTTACCAAGCAATATTGGTAAGTTAACTTCACCTAAGTGGTTGGTCCCCAATCTAGATGATTATCACCACGCAACTTGGTCCGTACGCGGGTGTATACTTAACTAACCTTACCCTTAATATCAGATTAACTATTCCCAGACAAGGTCAAGCTATTAGATGAGGGTTGATAGCCTCAAATCTCCATTGCTAATCCATTTTCTCATTCACTACTCCCTTGATCCGGTGAGTAAGAAAAAGGCAAATTCTAACATTTTCAACCATTAAGAAATAATTAAAACGAAGGAAAAAATAATATATGCATAAACCCAGTTCAATATTCACTAGGTATTTTTACCTATGAGTGTTAATTCATCATGGTTCCCACAACTCTAGTTATAGGTTTAGCTACTCAGATTTGAAGAATCACAATTACAAAATAGAAAAAAATCATAATTGCAACTTACAATGATTCGTAGAAGAAATCACTCGTATTGAATAAATCAGCAAAAATCAAAGAACAAAAATCCAATGTTGTTTAAATCCTCCAAATTCAAGAACAAAATTACAAACTTCGTTTCTTTAACCTTGATGGTATTCAACAGCACCAAAAATCACGTTGAAAGTCATAAAATAAACTGTCCTCTAAAAATAAACCTAAATAAAGTATTTATAGTTTTAAACAAAATCTTTCCTAACTAAAAACAAAATCCAAGTGGGTAGTGGCAGCGGGCCAGGTAACGAATCGTTAGGTCTCCTTACGAGTCGTGGCATACCTTATCAAGTTGTCCTCTGCAAACTGCTCCTTGAAGGTGATGAGCCACCTAACGACTCATCAGGTCAGGGAACAAGTCGTTAGGTCCGTCGTGGCTATGGATCACAAAAACTTCCACTATACTTGATGGGTGGGCACAAGATCTCATGATGAGTCGTCAAGTCTCCTAACGACTCGTTAAGTCCTTCGTTGCATCCCTGACCATTTTTTCATCAATTTCCCATCCCAGTCCTCATGGCTGTGATAACGACTCATTACCAGATGTAACGAGTCGTGCCTTCAACTTGTTACATGCACTGGTTTCTTACAATTCAGGCTTGATCTCTTCCCACGACTCCAGGAACTAGTCATCTATTGATACAATGACTCGTTACCTGACTAGCAGTCCACACTTTGTCAAATTTTTGCTTTACTTTTCCCATTTCACATTTCGAACCTTTTTTCCTACAACACTCAACAAAAACACATTATATCTACATAAACATACCCGGAATTTGCATATCTTCTTAGTTTTAAGCGTCGAAAGTGTTGTAAAATCACGACAAATCAACACCCTCAACATAGAACTTTTGCATGTCCTTAGGAAAAAATAAATAAAAGAAAACTAACTCGACGCTTCAATCAAAACAACTTTAGGAAACCTACGGCAATCACAACTCAAAATCGAATCAAATTTTCTATCCCCTTCTGTATCATCAAAATCCAAATCACAATGCTTATATAAAATTTTCAACCATGACACAAAGGAATCGAAGAATGGCAATACACTGTCAACTTGCAACCATGTAGATAATCCTATGACACTGACCCAGATAGTTTGCAGACAACTTTTTTGTTGACCAAATGCTCTCACCACAAAGAAGTCCCACACTCACACATATGTATATGATCATGAAGATATTTTCTCTTGGGACTGGGTAAAAGCTCACTCACACTCACAAAGAAATTCTGACTGTGCACATTCAATACCATAAGCTTGCCTATACTTTCAATACCTTAATTTTTAGATGGTTTAACTAGGATCACTATAGGAATTTTTTAGCTTGTAACGTAGGCTCAGGGTTGGGTATGGTAAATATGGGAATAGTGACTTAACCCTCCAGGGCACTACACTCACTTTGGCTCCTTTTAACCTTCTTTCCACATCTTTCACTTTTTTTCTTGGTTTCTCCTTCTTTTACTTTCTTCTGCATCTACGGGTGCGGTTTTCCTTCTTTCAAGCAATTTCTTTTCTTCTTTCTCACTTTCATTTTTCTTTTTGCTCTTTTTCTATTTATCACTATTTTTTTCTTCATTATGCACACCACACCCACCTTTTTATTCTCATTACTCAATTACATTCCACCCTACTCTTCTTATTCAGCCCTATGACAGCCATCCTCAACTTAGGCGATTTGCCTGAGTTGAGTTTCACAGTGTCCAAGGAGGGACCAAGGCCAAGACAGGTTCATTATAATCAAAGCAGGAAGGCGAATTGGTTTTGACAAAAAGAAGGGCCAATTTAAGCTCAAAATTGGGATCAAGGGATATTTATTTCCATTGGTAGGTCTTTTAAGGCTTAAGTGGACTATTCATCAAAAATGACCTATGATCCTTTCCTAATTTCCCGTCCTATACCTCGGTATGACTGACCAGGTGAGTTTTCGATTGACACACACAACAGAACTAGCTATCACACCTTATTCACACAATGCACAAGCCAACATCATCATTTCTACCAACTACTAGTTCAGGTACAGTCACACAATGGTAAACATGTTCACAGTATTAATGCTATGCAAAGATTCACAAAGGTTATTCTTGTCTACTTAACACACACACATAAATAAAATTTTAGGAGGGGTATCACATTATCACTTCAAATAGTTTCATGCTATTGACTGCCTTAAGTTTACCTAACTTTCTTTCAACTGACACAACACAAAACACAAAAACAAAAAAACCTAAAAATGTGCCGGTTCTACTAGATAAGGAACACCCTAGGAAAATGATATCCAACAAGAAAACCCTCGGGTTATGTTTAGCAAAAATGCAGGTATCCCACCCCACCCCCATCAATAAAAGCATGCAGCGTCCTCGACGCATATAAAAAATAAAACATGGGAATAGGGAACATACCTGTGTGACCTAGGTGTTTGTGGCCTGGTTGGTGGAGGGTGTAGATACATCTCCAGTCTCCTCTCCTGTGCCACGGGGATGAATTGGAGCACTCTTGAACCCCACAAAGCTCGTAACCTCTCTGTGAGCTCTCGCTGCATCAATTTCAGCCCTCTCTCGAGCTTTATCTCTAGACAACTGTAGTGCTGCCTCCATCTCTCTTCTCTCTCTCTTCTGCTCATGTAAAAGATCACCACCCTCATCTTTACTCACCTCCTCCCGAGGTTGCTTCCCTTTTTCATGCGTGAATGGCTCCTCAATGATAAAGTATACTACCGGTGGTAGCTCCTTCTCAATCTCATCATCTACTACTAGAAGCATGGGTGGTGTGATAACGGAAATTTGTTGTGCGGATAGCTCCCACACCTCAGCTCTGAGTGTTGCCACCTCGGCATACCATCTTTCCAACTCTGGCACCTATAACTGAGCAAGGCGCTCATCCATCCTCCTATTAAAGGCATCCAATCTACCATGCATTGATCTAGGGAGCACCTCCAACTCTTTTTTGACCCATGACTTAACCTGCTCCATCAGTACCTTGACTTGAAGGGCCATGTGCGCCTGCTTCTTTTCGTCTTTAGCCAACCGCCTAGCCATGTCAATCAGAAACTCTTGCGAAATTGTGACTAGACCGGCTGGTGAAGCACGAGAGGTCGCAATGGGTGGGCGAGCTACTGCTGTAGTATATGAAGACTCTAGGACCTCAACATGTGATGGAGTATCGGCTGCATTGGTAACCTTAGGCTGGATATTAGTCTCTCTGGCCTCTGATGGCTCTACTTCCTCTGATGGCTCTACTTCAAACTCAGTAAACCTCGAAGCCTCAGTTTGAATACCTATGCTCAATTCTTCTTCTAACAATGTAGCTCTAGTGGATATGGATGACTGGCTCCTCTCTCTCAACACCGGGTTTGCCCCATCTCTTATCAACCCGATATTAGTGATTTTTTGGACCACCACTCTCTGATCTACAGATGGAAATTTTGGCACCTAAGACTCCTAACAGAGACGATGAATAAGGCATGGGAAGGGAATGGTGGTGTTTTCTATGATATCTCACTCTCGGATCTCCTTAGCGATGTATCTTAGGAAGTTTATTACATACCCCTCCGTAATACTTTCTACCAATGCGGCTTTTTTGGGAAAACCAAGTTATCATTGTTTGTAGGAACCAGCCTGTGTCGAACTAGTGACCACAAAATTTTTTCCTAAAAGTTTAGTGTGACCTTTTGATATGTGCTTTCGAGCCATGTAGCCATTCCACTAATGGACATCGCGTGGCAATGATTCGCGCCAGCCAGGTGTATTGTCTAATTCTTTCCTTAGTGCTCAACTTTTTGGTCTTTACTTTATAGAGTTCATCAGCCTATGGTCAAACTCAACAGTGTTCATCGGGGGCTCGTATATCTGGACCATATAGTATATGAGAAAAGGTCTACTCAGAGACGTCCACAGGTGTCTCCTTCACCATCACCTGAGTCATTGCAGGACTTTTCCTCCAATTCTGGCCTCCCATGGCTTGATGCTCTAACGTGGTTGCATATAAGGCATATAACTCTCTGATTAAGGAAGGACTGTAACTTATGGACCGCTCACTCAACCACCAAAACTGATATCTATCAAACAGTATCTGAATCTTAGGGAGGTCATTGAGCCCTGTGGTTACCAGTCGGGGCTCCTCATAAATACTCCTCCTCTTTGGGTAGCCCTTATAAGTAGGAGCTATGTCTCTTTTGTAAATGGTCTGCATGCCTGACACACACCATCTCCTCACCATTAGTGGTTGCTCAGTGGATGAGTGTGAAGTCTCAGTAATCTCATCATCCATGCTCCCCTTTTGGGCACGTGATTCATCATCACCCTCCCTATTTGTGGCAACTACAGCACCCTCGGGGCAATCAAAGCTGAGACCCCAGCATTACCTTCCTCTCAGCTGGTTGGATCCCTAGCAAGTGGATCGGAGAAGCTACCAAGGCTGTCAGATTTGTAGGGCGTTTAGTCCTAGCCCTAGTTGATCTCTGCTCTAGTTTCTCTTATGATATTTGGTATTCCTCCACAGAGCCACTCGACTCTTCTGAAGATGTGGGCTCATCCCTTAGTTTGTGATTCAAGGGCTGGTTCTTTTTCGGCCCATATTTCTTGGCTGGGCCCTTCTTTGGTGTTCCCTTCGGTGCCATTGTTCCTATGGAATAATGATTAGTATGCAAGATGAGATTGTATGAAATAAAAAATTTAGTGCTTACCTGTAGGTGGGATGAGAGACTACATGACTTGTTGCCACTGGAAATGACTCGTGAGGTCACTCATCGTCTATAGGTCGAATGTGGTCTGTTGGTCCATTATACTTAACAACTGGTCATGAAGAGTCGTTGCTTGAGGCAACGAATCGTTAGACCAGTCTTGGCATGAGCATATGACATATATCAATCGCCACTCAGGACGAGCTAAATCACGAGTTGTGAGGTGATACCACGACTCATCATGTGGCTCGTGCTCAAGAGTCCCTTCCCAGGTGTGGTGATGGGTCATGTAACAACTCCTTAGGAATGCCCACGAGTCTTTACATAAGGCTTAATCACTAGGTCTATGAAAAATACCAACACCCATGCTTCATCTCCACTAATTTTCAATCCCACAAGCACAGATCATAATATTCCTAAATTGACAGTGTTTGAATTCACATACAAATTCATGGCAACTAGGGTTTCATCTTAATTTCACCTAAACCAGTAAGGGCATCGCGATTTTATAACAATGAGTAGGTTTAAGCCTTAAACAATTGAATACTCACAAGTGTAAGAGTAGAGATGGAGTTTTAATAGTGGGTGATGGTAACTTGATGTCGCGATTTAGTATGGAAACTTGAGAAGATTTACATGTCGGGTGTGATTTGAGAATGGCTGGGTGTGTTGATGTGCGTGTGTGAATGATTTGAAAGTGGGAAGTAATTTGGGAGAATGAGAAGTGGGAAATTTTCTTGAGATTTTGATTTGAGAACTTGTGAGAAAATCAGAGGGCAATTTTTAGTGTTTTATACGTTTTGAAAACAAATTTTCCCTATTTAAAGGTGGGTAGGGTCGGGTGATGAATTTAATTAAAACACACAAAGACCCACTTGATGAGTCCTTTTATGAATCACGACTCATTCACTAGTTCGTTCAGTTGCTTAAGTATAGAAAACATACCTGGGACCTAACGAATCATGTAATGACTTGTGGTGTGACCCAACGAGTTGTATCATGAGTTGTTGGCCCTGTACTCTGATGTCCCTCATTTATTATCAGGACTAGTCACTTAACGAGTCATTGAGTTACCTCATGAGTCATTGAGTTCCTTGCCTTCAACTTTTAGGCTCGTCTATTTCTTTCAACTAGTAGACATGACGGAGGACCTAACGATTCGTTATTACAAGCAACAACTCGTTTGGTCAACCGTTGACTACACTATTTTCTGCGCCGTGAGCACGAGTGGTCTTGATGAGTTTTTTAGGAAGATGACGAATCATCCTGTGCTTTTTGGCACCAGCATCTTAATTTCATATTGTTGATTCCATCTTTGAATTTCTCATCTTAATCACCTGCACATATCAACACTCATAAACACTATACATACATTACAATTACAACATGGGTTGCTTCCCGGAAGCAACGTCTGATTTAATATCGCGGTACGACGCGGGTATCTTAATTACTCAGAACTCACCAAAATACCTCCATGGGTTTCCTCCCATGCAATTCCCGATTTAACATCACGGCATGACGCAATTCCTCAGGTTACTCAAACTTCACCCAGAGCCTAAAGGTCCACCGCTCAATTTCTTCATTCTTTCCCAAGTATGCTTTCACCCGTTGACCATTCACCTTGAATCTCTTTCCTTCATGGTTTTCCAATTCAATTTCCCCATAGGAGAATTCTTGGACCATTCTAAATGGCCCCAACCATTTGGACTTCAACTTGGCAAGAAACAAGCGAAGCCTAGAGTTGAATAGTAACACTATATCACCTGGGCTGAATTCTCTCTGCTCTATATTTTGGTCATGTTGAATATTCATCCTCAATTTGTATATTTATGAACTTTCATAATCTTTCAATTGAAATTCATCTAGCTCATTCAACTGATCAAGACTCAAGTTCGCAGCGTCACTCCAATTCAAATTCAGCTTCTTGAGCGCCCACATGGCCTTGTGCTCAAGTTCGACCAGAAGATGACATGCTTTCCCATACACAAGATGATACGGAGACATACCTATAGGGGTCTTGAATGCGGTCCAATAAGCCCATAACGCATCATCTAGCTTCCTCGACCAATATGTCTGGTTGGCATTCACAGTGTTTGCTAGGATGGTCTTTATCTCCCGGTTGGAGACTTTAACTTGCACACTAGATTGTGGATGATAAGGTGTTGCCACCCTGTGCATAACCCCATATTTTTCCAGCAGAGTCCGAAACAACTGGTTGCAGAAGTGCAAACCCCCATCGCTAATGATGGCTTTGGGAGTCCCAAATCTGTTAAAATTTTCCGCTTTAAGAATGTTGTGATACTCTTACCTTCATTATTTGGAAGCGCAATTGCCTCCACCCATTGAAACATAGTCCACAGCTACAAGTATGTACTTCATCCCGTTTGAGCTCACAAATGGGCCCATGAAATCAATGCCCCAAATATCAAACAACTCAATAATAAGGATGGGAGTAAGAGGGAGCTCATGCCTCCTTGATATGCCTCCATGCCTTTGACATGCATCACATGCCTTTGCAAAATCGTGTGCATCCTGGTGAATGGTTGGCCAATAGTACCCATTGCAAAATTTTGTGGGCTATGCGAATCCCGTTGTGGTGGCCTCCAAAAGGGGATGAGTGGCAAGCCTCCAATATGCTCAACATCTCAACCTCGGGAACGCATCTCTGAATCACTCCATCAGCACATATGCAGAATAAGTAAGGCTCATCCCAGAAAAACTTTCGCACATCAAACATAAATTTCTTACACTGGTGAAACGATAAATCTTTTGGTACCACATCACAGACTAGCTAATTAGCGAAGTCTATATACCCTGGAACGAGGTCCTGTGAAGCAACAAAAACCTTCTCATCGGGGAATAAATCATCTATGTCAAGATCATCTCGAAGTGCTGCATATACCACCAATCTTGATTAGTGATCCGCCACCTGATTTTCAATCCCTTATGGTCCTTAACCTCAAACTTGAACTCTTACATCAACAGAACCCGTCAAATCAACCGTGGCTTGGCATCCTTCTTAGCCACCAGATATCTAAGAGCTGCATGGTCTGTGTGGACTATCACCTTAGTTCCAAGCAAGTATGCCTAAAACATTTTGAATGCAAATACTACAACCAACTACTTTTCTGTCACGGTGTAATTTTTATGAGATGCATTAAGAGCCTTTCTAGCATAATAAATAGCTTTCTAAAAAGAACGCCAGAATTGGGAGGTTTTTCTGAGCTTAACTTGAGTCCCAAGCCCTTTCTGAAAAGAACGCCAGAATTAGGAGGTAAATAGAGTACCCGGTCTGAAATAATGGACAAGGGCACTCCATGAAGTCGAACCAACTCTCGAATATATAATTTGGCATAATCATTCGCTGAATCTGTGGTTTTGACTGGTAGGAATTGTGCAGCCTTGGTTAACCTGTCAACCACCACCCAAATGGAGTCGTAATGTCGGCGAGTATGAGGTAGACCAGTAATGAAATCCATGTTAATCTCTTCCCACTTTCAAGTGGGAATGCTAATATCCTGAAGTACGCCTCCCGGGCTTTGATGTTTGACCTTCACTTGCTTAAAATATGGACATTTGACAATGAACTATGCAATATCCTTCTTCATACCATCCCACTGATAGATTTCTCGCAAGTACCAATACATCTTCATGGATCCTGGATGGATAGAAAATCTGGTACCATCTGCCTCATGCAATATCCAAACTCTCAAATCATCAATGTCTGGGACACATAGATGACCCTGGTATCGTAGCACACCATCTCCCCCTTGGGAGAAAACCTCCACCTTTTGACTCCGCACCGCTTCCTTCGACTTTCTCAAAATTGGGTCCTCATCTTTCCTAGATTCAACATCAACCACCAAGGACGATTCTGACCCGTTTTGCACAACAACACCTCCATCGTTCGAGTCTATCAATTTAACCCCCAACCTTGCAAGCCGATGGACATCTCTCACCAACTCCTTCTTTCCCTCATCCACGTGGGACACACTCTCCATAGAGAGCCTACTAAGTGCATCCACAACCACATTAGCGTTTCCCGAGTGGTAAAGGACACTCATGTCGCAGTCCTTTAGTAACTCCAACCACCTCCTTTGTCGAAGATTGAGATCTTTCTGCGTGAACACATATTTCAAGTTCTTGTGATCCATGAAAATACATCCATGTGGACCCCATACAAGTAATGCCTCCATATCTTCAATGCAAACACCACCACGGCCAACTCAAGATCATGGGTCGGGTAATTCTGTTCATGAACTTTCAGCTTTCCTGAGGCATATGCTATTACTTTCCCATGCTGCATTAACACACCCCTAAGTCCAACTTGTGAAGAATCACAATACACTACAAGGCTATCCGTACCCTCGAGTAGAGTCAACACTGGCACTGAAGTGAGTCAGGCCTTCAATTCCTGGAAGCTTTTCTCACAAGCCTCCGACCATTGGAACTTCACCTTTTTCTGAGTCAATCTAGTCAATGTGGCTGCAATAGATGAAAAGCCCTCAATGAATCTCCAATAATATCTCGCTAAGTTAAAAAAGCTCCTGATATCTGATGGATTCACTGGTTTGGGCCAATTCTTTACCGCTTCAATCATTTGAGAATCCACTTTTATACCCTCACTTGACACCACATGGCCTAGAAATGCCATAGAGTCCAACCAAAACTCGCATTTGCTAAACTTTGCATACAACTACTGATCCTTGAGGGTCTGAAAAACTACTCTCAAGTGAGCGGCATTCTCCTCCTCGCTCCGAGAATATATGAGGATATCATCGATAAATACAATCATGAACATGTCTATATATTCCTTGAACACCCTATTCATTAGATCTATAAAGGCTGCAGGGGCATTGGTTAGTCCAAAAGACATAACAACAAATTCGTAGTGACCATACCGAGTCCTAAAAGTGGTTTTTGGAATGTCACTCTCCCGAAACTAAGCTGGTGATGCCCGGATCTGAGGTCAATCTTGGAGAAACTCTTGGTACCCTGAAGCTGGTCAAACAAATCATTGATCCTAGGTAAAGGATATGTGTTCTTGACGGTAACCTTATTCAACTGTTGATAATCAAAGCACATACGAAGGGAACCATCCTTCTTTCAAATAAATAACACTGGTGCCCTCTATGGAGACTTACTCGGCCTAATAAAGACCTTATCTAACAAATCTTTCAACTGATCCTTGAACTCCTTTAACTCGGTTGGAGCCATTCTATACGGTGAAATAGATATAGGTTGCGTGCCGGGAAGAATATCTATACCGAAATCAATCTACTGCTCGGGATGTACACTTGGAAAATCTTCAGGAAAGACCTCTGGGTACTCACATACTACTGGAATGGACTAAATGGTCGGGGCCTCGGACTCCACATCCTTAACTCTAACTAGATGGTACAAACAACACTTAGAAATCATCTTTCTAGCCTTAAGGTAGGAAATAAATCTACCTACAGGAACAATGAACTATCCTTCCACTCTAAGACTGGATTACCCAAAAATCTTAACTCTACTCGTCCTACAATTAACTGAAGCATAGCATGCAAGTAGCCAATCCATGCCTAGAATAACATTGAAATTGGTCATGGCTAACTATATCAAATCTGCTGAGGTGACCTTATAAAGAATTGAGATCGGGCAATCTCTCTACACCCGTCTAGCTATAATTGAGTAACCTACTGGAGTAGAAACAAAGAAGGGCTCTAAGAAGACATCGGGACTGACTCCGAAACTACTGGCTATATATGGTGTCACACAATATAGGGTAGCCCCCGTATCTAGAAAGGCATACACATCAACATGAAAAACTCTCAACATACCGGTGACCACATCTTGTGAAGCCTCCTGCTCCTGATGAGTGGCTAAGGAATAGAATTTGTTCTGGCATTGCCCGCTAGCTATGCTAGTGAATGCCCCCTGACATGCTGTGCGCAGGGGAGGGGTTGCTAAACTAGAAGCTAGGCCTCGACCCGCAACCTGGTCCCATCTCATAGCTGGACAATCTCTAAGCATAATACCAGGCTGCCCACATACAAAAAAAGCTCCTGACCCTGCCATGCACTAGCCTGTGTGTCCTCGGCCGCACCTGCGATGAGCTAGAATGCTGGAATTTGCGTGTCTACTGTTATGAACCCTCGAGCCTGACGCTCGCCCCCTTTGATCATGTATGGGCCTAGATGTCACACTTAACGTTGAAGATGCTGGGGCTAATGATCTCTGGTGGGTCTTCTGTCGATGCCCACCACCAGACCTCTGCTGAGAGTATCTGTGGTCCTCAGTCCTGGCCCTCTTGGCCTCCCTCTCCCTCGAATGTGCTGCCTCTATTTGCTAAGCATACAATATAATGCGAGGGAAGTCCATGTCCTGATGGAGCATAGCTGTCCTACAGTCCTTGTCCAAATATCTATCTATACCATGCAGAAATATGCTTACCCGCACCTACTGGTCGGCCACTAACTCCGGGGAATACTTAGATAGGCGGGTGATCTCAAGGGCGTACGCCTGAACAGTCATCCTTCCTTGCTTTAGATTCACAAATTCAGTTTCTTTCAACTCCCTCATCTCTCGAGGGAAGAACCGATCTAGGAATAAAACCTAAAACTCCTCCCATGTGATCGGACCTGCTCCTGCGAACCTGTTGTCCTTCCATTGGCGGAACTAGATATGTGCAACCCCCTTCAACTTGTAGGAGGCCAACTCTGCGCACTCTATACAACTCACCCCCATAACTTTGGTGATCTTGACAATCTTATCAATGAAATCATGTGGGTCCTCATCTACCTTGGATCCTAGAAACTCCGGCGGGTTCATCCTCAAGAAGTCCCTGATTCGAGCCGCCACCACATTGCAATTTTGCTAAACATGCGCAACGGCCTTCTTGTTCACCTGAGCGATCAAGGCCTGCGCAAGCATCTAAATGGCAGCTCAGAACTCAGCATGAGTGGCTAGTTCTAGTGTCTGAGGCTCCTGAACTGGTGGGACTTATTGATGCTCATAACCATTACCATCCTCGTGGCCAACACCACCTCCATTCCTCCTTCCATTCGCCCTTCGAGGTTCCATGATTCTGCAATCACAAATAGCATGAATTAGAAGGATAGAAAGGTTTTTCATCACATGACATGGATCATGAAAGTAGGGAACATTTCCTAAATGTCTAGTAGCCTCTTCGTCATAGGTGTGGCGCGCTTCACACCCATGAAAAAGACTCTACCTAACGTGACTTTCAGACTCCCTAGGATACATCAAACCTATGGCTTTAATACCTAGTTTGTCACGACCCGAACGGAGGCTTGGATTGTAGACACAGAACAAGGGACCCCGAGAGACCCCAAGTCGACCCATGGCATAAGCATACAACTAACTCATTCAAAATACTAAAGAAATCATGAATATAATCTTAGTGGAAGTCAAAATCAAAATCCCATCAGAATAACATCCGAAGCTACACATACATGAGTCTGGAAGCCTCTAATCTAGATGAGTTGATGGGACAAGACCCCAACTATCTCAATAACACTGTAACTGAAACATGTAAAAGAAACTAAAAGTATAGTCCTTGAAAGATGAGGACTCACTGATCCTGAGCTGATAAGGACTCTGAAAGCTTATTAAGATCGGGGCTGAAGCTGCATGCAGGGTCCTGTATCATGAAACGATACAACATAGAAAGTATGCGGTCAGTACGTGAAATGTACTGAGTATGCAAGGTAAGTAAAACCTCTCTAGCAAAGTAAGTCATTTAAAACATTTCATACCATATCATAAGCTTTCAAATATAAGTATGGGTTACAAGCATTCATTCTGAAATCGCAATTTCATCATAACATGACCATGCATAGCTTTATAACATCATGACTGATTTGAATGTCTCAAAGATGAAACATATTATTTTTATTGAAAAGCTTAACAATGAGTCAAACCTTACTTTTAGAACATGCACTCATAAAGTAATCATTATGAGTGATGGATATGCAAATCTGAATGATAGAGACAGTGGGAGACTGGTCACTTAACTTACATACCACGATGGAGCTTACGTGGACCCACCTATCACACTCAAGTAGGTAGAGCCATCCATAACATTGTCGGGGCATGGATGATACCATGATATTGATATCAACCTGAAAGGCTAATCGGGCCGGGGATAACTCACAAGGGAGGTCCCAATAATATAATAGTATCAAAGGTTAGCACATAGTTATGGGGCATAGGGTGATCGACCTTTAACCCACTCAATGCTAGACTCTTCTCCAAAAAACATGCAATGCTCTATATCATATATAATGAAGCTCAACATCTTCTATTGACGAAACTCAAGATGAAATCATGCATAGCCCACCATCGTATGAAATGAAGCTCGACATTGTCTATTGACAAAGCTCATAATGAAATCATGCATGGACTCGACATTATATGAAAATGAAGCTCAACATTGTCTACCAGCAAAGCTCATAATAACATACATCTCAATTATGAATTCATGCACATGGAAGGCTTTATTTCAAAATATAACACAAGCTCAATCATAGGTGGGAGCATCTACTCCAAATCATGTGGTAAGCTGCACGTAGAAATATTTAACTCAACATACCACAAGCTAGAATTTATGAAAAATTGGGAAACTTCACTTCAAACAATGTGATAAGCCTATGTTGGAAAAATCATCACTTTAAATCAACATGTGGGCATCGCCCAAAGCTTTATCATACTTGGATATATTAATTTCACTTTGAAAACAACATCATAATCATGGGTAGCTTTAGAAATATTCTTTTCATCATAAAATCTCAACATCATCATGCATTCATAATCATTCACTACTTTTATGAACTTCTCATCCATGGGCATTTTAGATTCAAGATTTTTGGAAAACAATTTTTGTATATAAAACAATTTAGAATCCGCCCAAGCTTCATAATCCATCAATATAATTACAATCTAATCATACCCATGTATAGAGATTGAAGAGTCATGCAATTGGATAAAACCCCATACTTAATCATAGGTGATTTCTCATAATTTAATAGAAATTGGGTATGAGTATGGAAGGAGACACCCACTCATAGCCTTAAATACCTGGGATTAGTGGATTCTAACACTCTCAAATTTCCCAAGGTAAGATCCCAATGGAAGACTTGAAATATTTTCTTGAATCAGGTCTTCAATCTTTCAAACTTGCACGCATGAGAAGAATAACTTAGAGTAGGATTTTCCCCTCTCTAAACCCCTCAAAAAAAGCCTTAAACGACGTAGTATAGGGTCTTAGGACTAGGAAATGATAGAAATGCCCTTATTGAATTTGCTGAAAACTGGTCACTGGACCAAACAACGTATGAACCAACAGGTCGTTGGAGGAAACCACGACCTGTGGTATCAGCCCGTGCTATGCACTACCCTAACCATCTCTCCGATTCAAACCAAGACATACAGGACGAGTCGTCCTAGGGTCCAATAGGTCATTGAACCAGTCATTTTTTCCTTCATCTGAATTTTTGAACCCCTTCACGATGGGTCTCACCACGACTCATTATATCCTTCAATGGGTGATGGTATCCACCCGTCGATCCTACTTCCATACTTCACCCTTTTACCGCCACTCTTGATAACAAGTCATCCCATCTCACAACGGGTCGTTGTGACCCCCGTTGTCTACATTGTCACCTGATCGATCCTCTTACCACGACTGCTTACAACGACTCATGGTTACATACCATGAGTCGTTGTTCCTCTCGTCCAGCAACCTTTTTCAAAAAATTCTGCATTTTTGCATTTTAGCTTCCCGATCTACTCCTAGACACTTTCGGGTATTACAATATCTCCCCATTTGGAATATTCATCCTCGAATGTTGGAAACAAGAAAAAAACAAAAAAATATAATTTATCATATACAAAACTGATTATTTTAACCAAAATTGACGGAATGTTTACCTCTGATTCAAAATACACAGTTGAACTGAATTCACCAATCATACACAGATCCATATACATAAAAGAAACTTGTGCAGATAATTTAAACATGAATACTAAATAGAGTTTGAGTGCAAAACTTATACCTCAAGCTGAAACTGAGCCAATAGAGAACAAAGTGGGTATCTAGCCATCATATCTGCTTCGGCTTCCCACGTAGCTCCTTCAACATGCTGATTTCTCCATAATACTTTAGCTGAAGCTACTTCTTTGTTCCTTAGCCTCTGAACCTGCCCGTCCAATATTTCCATCGAAACTTCCTCATAGGTAAGACTGTCTTTTACCCCAATGCTGTCCGCTGGGACAATTAAGGCTGGATCACCCAAACATTTCTTCAAAAGCGATATGTGAAACACCGGATGTATGGAAGATAATTCTGAAGGCAACTCCAGCTCATATTCCACCTTACCAACCCATTTCACTATCCGGTAGGGACCAACATAGAGAAGAATGAGTTTCCCTTTCTTGTCGAATCGCATGACTCCCTTCATGGGAGATACCTTTAGAAATACCCAATCGTCCACCTCAAACTCCAGATCCCTTCTTCTCACATCAGCATATGATTTTTGACTACTCTGAGTGGCCTTCAGCCTGTCCCTTATCAGTTGAACCTTTACCATGGCCTCATGAACCGAATCAGGACCTATCGTAGCGGCTTCCCCAGCTTCAAACCATCCGACGGGCGATCTACACCTCTACCCATAAAGAGCCTCGAACAGTGCCATTTGGATACTAGAGTGATAGCTGTTATTGTATGAAAACTCGATCAAGGGAAAATGATCATCCCGACTACCCTTAAATTCCATCACACATGCCCTCAACATATACTTGAGGGATTGGATTGTTCATTCTACCTGGCCATCTGTTTACGGATGAAAGACTGTACTGAGCTTAACTTGAGTCCCAAGCCCTTTCTAAAAAGAATGCCAGAATTGAGAGGTAAACTAAGTACCTTAGTCGGAAATAATGGACAAGGGCACTCCATGAAGTCGAACCAACTCCCGAATATATAATTTGGCATAATCATCCGCTGAATCTGTGGTCTTGGCTAGCAAGAAGTGTGCAACCTTGGTTAACCTGTCAACCGCCACCCAAATAGAGTCGTAATGTCGGCGAGTATGAGGTAGACCAGTAATGAAATCCATGTTAATCTTTTCCCACTTCCAAGTGGGAATGCTAATATCCTGAAGTATGCCTCTCGGCCTTTGATTTTCGACCTTCACTTGCTGACAGTTTGGATATTTGGCTACGAACTCTGCAATATCCTTCTTCATACCATCCCACAACTAGATTTCTCGCAAGTCCCGATACATCTTCATGGATCATGGATGGATGGAATATCTGGTACCATGTGCTTCATACAATATCCGAACTCTCAAATCATCAACGTTTGGGACACATAGACGACCCTGGTAGCGTAGCACATCATCTCACCCTTGGGAGAAAACCTCCACCTTTTGACTCCGCACCGCTTCCTTCAGCTTCCTCAAAATTGAGTCCTCATCTTGCCTATATTTAACATCAACCACCAAGGATGATTCTGACATATTTTGCAAAACAACGCCGCCATTGGTCAAGTTGATCAATCTAACCACCAACCTTGCAAGTCAATGGACATATCTCATCAACTTTCCCTCATCCATGTGGGACACACTCTCCATAAAGAGCCTACTAAGTGCAACCGCAACCACATAAGCCTTGCCCGGGTGGTAAAGGACACTCATGTCGTAGTCATTTAGTTACTCCAACCACCTCTTTTGTCGAAGATTGAGATCTTTCTGTGTGAACACATATTGCAAGATCTTGAGATCCGTGAATACATCCATGTGAACCCCATACAAGTAATGCCTCCATTTCTTTAATGCAAACATCACCGCGACCAACTCAAGATCATGGGTCGGGTAATTCTGTTCATGAACTTTCACTTGTCTTGAGGCGTATGCTATTACTTTCCCATGCTGCATTAGCACACCCCCGAGTCCAACTCACGAAGCATCACAATACACTACAAAGCCATCCATACCCTCGGGTAGAGTCAACACTGGTGCTGAAGTGAGTCGGGTCTTCAATTCCTGGAAGCTTTTCTCACAAGCTTCCGACCATTGGAACTTCACCTTTTTCTGAGTCAATCTAGTTAATGGGGCTGCAATGGATGAAAGGCCATCAACGAATCTCCAATGATATCCCGCTAAGCCCAAAAAGCTCCTGATATCTGATGGATTCACTGGTCTGGGCCAATTATTTACCGCTTAAATCTTTTGAGAATCTACTTTTATACCCTCACTTGACACCACATGTCCTAAAAATTCCATAGAGTCCAACCGAAAGTTGCATTTTTTGAAATTTTCGTAAAACTATTAATCCTTGAGGATTTGAAGCACTACTCTCAAGTGAGCGGCATGCTCCTCCTCGCTCCGAGAATATATGAGAATATGATCGATAAATACAATCACGAACATGTCTAGATATGCCTTGAGCACCTGTTCATTAGATCCATAAAAGCTGCAAGGGCATTGGTTAGTCCAAAAGACATATCAACAAATTCGTAGTGACTATACCGAGTCTTGAAAACGGTTTTCAGATGTTACTCTCTCGAACCCTAAGTTGGTGATACCCGGATCTGAGGTCAATCTTGGAGAAACACTTGGCACCCTGAAGCTAGTCAAACAAATCATCGATCCTAGGTAAAGGATATCTGTTCTTGATGGAAACTTATTCAACTGTAGATAATCAACGCACATACGAAGGGACCCATCCTTCTTACGAACAAATAACACCGGTGCACCCCATGGAGACTTACTCGGCCTAATAAATCCCTTATCTAACAAGTCTTTCAACTGATCCTTCAACTCCTTTAACTAGGCTGGAGTCATTCTGTAGAGTGGAATAGATATAGGCTGCATGCCAGGAAGAAGATCTATACAGAAATCAATCTCCCACTAGGGAGTTACACCTGACAAATCATCGGGAAAGACCTCCGGGTACTAACATACTACTGGAACTGACTAAATGGTTGGGCCCTCGGACTCCACGTCCTTAAACCTAAGTAGATGGTACAAACAACCCTTAGAAATCAAGTTTTGTCCTTAAGGTATTAAATGAATCGACCTACAGGCACAACTGAACTACCTTTCCACTCTAACACTGGCTCACCCGGAAATTTTAAGTCTACTGACCGAGTCCAACAATCAACTGAAGCATAGCATGCAAATAGCCAATCCATGCCGAGAATAACATCGAAATCAATGATGGCTAACTGTATCAAATCTGCTGAGGTGATCTTATGAAGAACTGATACCGGACAATCTCTATACACCCGTCTAGCTATAATTGAGTCACCTACTGATGTATAAACTGAGAAGGGCTCTGACAAGATATCGAGACTGACTTTGAAGCTATAGGCTATATATGGTGTCACAAAAGATAGGGTAGCCCCTGGATCTAGCAAAGCATACACATCAATATGAAAAACTCTCAACATATCGGTGACCACATCTGGTGAGGCCTCTTACTCCTGAAGATTGGCTAAGGCATAGAATCTGTTATAGCATTGCCCGCCAGTTGTGCTAGTGGATTCCCTCTGATGTGCTGTGCGCAGGGGAGGGGCTGCTGAACTAGTAGTTGGGCCTCGACCCCAACCTGGTCATGTCTTGCAACTGGACAATCTCTACGCATATGTTTAGGCTACCCATATCCAAAACAACCTCCTGACCCTGCTAAGAACTGGCTCGTGTGTCCTCGGCCACACCTGCGATAAGCTGGAATGCCGGAATTTGTGGGTCTACTACTATAAACCCTTGAGCCTGATGCTCGCCCCCTCTGATCATGTCTAGGCCTAGATGGCACACTTACCGATGAAGATTCTAGGGCTGATGATCTCTGGTGGGTCTGCTGTCAATGCCCACCGCTGGACCTCTACTGAGAGTATCTATGGTCCTCAGTCCTGGCCCTCTTGGCCTCCCTCTCCCTCGAATGTGCCGCCTCCATCTGTTGAGCATACAACGTAATGCGACGGAAGTCCATGTCCTGATGGAGCATAGTTTCCCTGCAGTCCTTTTCAAAATATCCAGCTATACCATGCACAAATCAACACACCCACGCCCACTGGCCGGCCACTAACTCCGAGGCATACTTAGATAAGTGGGTGAACTCAAGGGCGTACTCCTGAACAATCATCCTTCCTTGATTTAGATTCACAAATTCAGCTGCCTTCAACTCCCTCATCTCTCAAGGGAAGAGCCGATCTAGGAATGCAAACTGAAACTCCTCCCATGTGATCGAACCTGCTCCTGTGACCCTGCTGTCCTTCCGTTGGCGAAACCAGATATGCGCAACCCCTTTCAACTGGTAGGATGCCAACTTTGCGCACTCAACACTACTCACCCCCATAACCTGGGTGATCTTGACAATCTCATCAATGAAATCATGCGGGTCCTCATCTACCTTGGTCCCTAGAAACTCTGGCGGGTTCATACTCAAGAAGTCCCTGACTCGAGTCGCCGCAGCATTTCCATTTTATGGAACATGCGCAATGTTCTGCTGGTTGACCTGAGCGGTCAAGGCCTACGCAAGCATCTGAATGGTAGCTCGGAACTCAACATGAGCGGCTGGCTCCATTATCTGAGGCTACTGAACTGGAGGGACTGGATGATGCTTATAACCGTTACCATCTTCCCAGCTTACACTACCTCAATTCCTCCTTCCATTCACCCTTCAATGTGCCATGATTCTGTAATCCGAATAGCGTGAATTAGAAGGATAGAAAGGCTTTTCATTGCACGACATAAATCATGAAAGAAGGGAACATTTTTTAAATGTCTAGTAGCTTCTTCGTCATAGGTGTGGTGCGCTTCACACCCATGAAAAAGACTTCGCCTAACATGTCTTTCAGACTCCTTAGGACACATCAAACCTATGGCTATGATACCAAGTTTGTCAGGACCCGAACGGAGGCTCAGATCATAGACACGGGACAAGGGACCCCGAGAGACCCCAAGTCGACCCATGGCATAAGCATACAACTAACTCATTCAACATACTGAAGAAATCATGAATATAGTCTTAGCAGAAGTCTAATTAAACATAACATCAGAATAACATCCAAAGCTACACATACATGAGTCTGAAAGCCTCTAATCTGGATGAGTTGATGGGACAATACCCCAACTAACTCAACAACACTGTAACTGAAACACGTAAAAGAAACTGAAAGTCTAGTCCTCGAAAGATGAGGACTCACTGATCCTAAGATGATAAGGATTCTGAAAGATGATTAAGATTGGGGCTAAAACTGCAAGCTGGGCTCTGTATCATGAAACTATACAACATAGAAAGTATGCGGTCAATACGTGGAATGTACCGAGTTTTCATGGTATGTAAAACTACTCTAGAAAAGTAAATCATTTAAAATATTTCATACCATATCATAAACTTTCAAATATAAGTAGATGGTTTACAATCATTCATTCTGAAATCGCAATTTTATCATAAAATGACCATGCATAGCTTTATAACATCATGACTGATCCGAATGACTCAAAGCTGAAACATAACATTTATATTGAAAATCTGAAAAATGAGTCAAACCTTAATTTTAGAACATGCATGCATAAATTAATCATCATAAGTGATGGATATGCAAATCTGAATGATATAGACAGTGGGACACTCGTCACTTAACCGACATACCACGATAGAGCTTGCGTGGTCCCAACTATCACACTTAAGTGGGTAGAGCCATCTATAACCTTGCCAGTGTGATGAACGATACCATGATATCAATATCAAGCTAAAGGGACAATCGGGCAAGTGCTAGCTCACAAGGGAGGTGACAATAATATAATAGTATCAACCTATGTTGGCACATAGTTCTGGGACATAGGGTGATCAACCCTTAACCCACTCGGTGCTAGACTCTTCTCCCAAAAACAATGCTCTACATTGTATATGACGAAGCTCAAGATGAAATCATGCATAGCCCAACATCGTATGAAACTAAGATCAACATTGTCTATTGAAAAAGCTCATAACGAAATCATGCATGGACTCGACATCATATGAAAATGAAGCTCAACATTGTCTACCGACAAAGCTCATAATGACATACATCTCAATTATGAATTCATGCACATGAAAGGTTTTATTTCGAAACATACCACAAGCTCAATCATAGGTGGGAGCATCTACTCCAAATGATGTGGTAAGATACATGTATAAATATTTAACTAAACATACCACAAGCTAGAATTTATGAAAAATAGGGAAACTTCACTTCAAACAATATGGTAAGCTTATGTCAGAAAAATCATCACTTTAAATAAACATGTGGGCATTGCCCAAAGCTTTATCATACTAGGATATACTCATTTCATTTTTAAAAAAATATCATAATCATGGATAGCTTTATAAACATGTTTTTCATCATCAAATCTCAACATCATTATGCATTCATCATCATTCACTACTTTTATGAACTTCTCATCCATGGGCATTTTAGATATAAATATAAATACAATCTAAATACAATCTAATCATACCTATGTATAGAGATTGAAGAGTCATGCAATTGGGTAAAACCCCATACTTGATCATAGGTGATTTCTCATAATTTAATAGAAATTGGGCATGGGTGTGGAAGGAGACACCCACTCATAACCTTACATACCTGGTATTAGTGGATTCTAACACTCTCCAATTTCCCAAGGTAAGATCCTAATGGAAACCTTGAAATTTGGCCTTGAATCACCTCTTCGATCCTTCAAACTTGCATGCATGGGAAGAATAACTTAGAGTAGGCTTTTTTCCTCTTAAAACCCCTCAAAGCAAGCCTTAAATGACTTAGTATAGGGCCATAGGACTAGGTAATAACGGAAATGCCCTTACTGAATTTGCTGAAAACTGGTCACTGGACCAAACAACGGATGAACTAACAGGTCATTGGAGGAAACCATGACCCATCGTATCATCCCGTTCTATGCACTGCCCAAACTATCTCTCGAACTCAAACCATGGACATATAGGACGAGTCATCCTAGTCCAATGGGTCGTTGAACCAGTCGTTGTTTCCTTCATTTGAATTTCTGAACTCCTTCACGACGAGTTTCACCACAACTTGTTGTATCTTGCAATGGGTCGTGGTATCCACCCGTCGATCCTACTACCAGACTTCGCCCTTTTACCATGACTCCTGAAAATGGGTCGTCCCATCTCACAACGGGTCGTTGTACCCATTTTCTACACTATCACCAAACCTAGCCTCTTACCACCACTACTTACAACGGCTCGTGGTTACATACCACGAGTCGTTGTTCCTCGCGTCCTGCAACCTTTTTCCTAAATTTATGCAGTTTTGCATTTTAGCTTCCCGGGTCTAATCTTAGACACTTTCGGGGTATTACAGTCTTTTAACCGACATACGATGATAGAACATACGTGGTCCCAACAATTACACTTAAGTGGGTAGAGCCATCCAAAGCTTTGCCAGGGCCAAGTACGATACCATGATATCAATATCAAGCTCGGGGCCCAATGGGGGCAGGGGATAGCTCACAAGGGAGGCCCCAAAG
>JACEIK010006625.1:37358-48258 GCA_018107945.1 Datura stramonium | reverse complement strand
TAGTCCAGTCCCTATGGGATCGATACTTGGCTTACTTGAGCCACTTACTACTTGTTCGACCACGTGCACTTGCGTGTAGTCATCCAGACAGCCGAACAATCACCTCCTAAACCCCTTCAATATGCATGCATGGATATGAATGAGCCTAGGATAGGTTTTACCCTCATAAAATACTACATTTCGAGTCTTAGACGATGTAGTTTAGGACCCTAGGACTTAGGAATAACGAAAATGCCCTTAATGAATTTCTTGAAATTTCTGCACTGGCAATGACAACGATTGTCCTAACGGGTCGTGCATGGATACCACGACTCATGGTATCCATCCGTCGCATCCACTGCCCACTTCACTTTCTTAGATTCAATCCCACGACTCGAAAGGATGAGTCGTTGCTTCAGACGACGATCCGTTATGTCGTCTGTTGTTTCCCCCTTCACGACCTGCACCAAGCCTTCCCACAAACCACACCACGACTCATTCCATCTTCCAACGAGTTGTGGTTTCCTTCCGTTACCTCGATTGGAGGTTTTTAATACTCCTTCCCACGACTAATCACCACGATCCATTATAGCTCACGACAGATCGTCCCATGACCCATTACTTCCTCTCAAGCTAAGGACCAGTCTCCCCACGACTTCAAACGATGACTTGTGGTATCAGACAACGGGTTGTTACATGACCCGTTACTTCCAACTTCCACCTGGCCAGATCTTACCACGAACGCTTCCCATGGGTCGTTGGTTGGACCAACGATCCGTTATATGACCTGTTCTATGGAAAATTTCCCTGATTCTGCCAACTTCCATTTTTAAATCCCGGGTCTAGTGTTACAAACTTTCAGGGAATTACAATATCTTCCCCTTAGGAACATTCGTCCTGGAATATGGGATAACATATAAAAAATAGATAAATGCAATCATTACACTTAATACTGATCATTTAAGCCAAAAACTGACGGAATGACTATCTCCGATTCAAACTACATGGCTGAATTGAATTCATGAATCATATACACATCCAGATACATGAAAGAAACTGGAACACATGAACTGAACATGAAAACTAAGTAGAATGTTAGGGCCAAAACTGATACCTCAAGCTGGAGCTAAGCCGGTAGAGAATAAATGTGGGTATGTAGCTATCATGTCTGCTTCAGCTTCCCACATAGCTCCTTCAACATGCTGATTCCTCCATGAAACTTTAACTAAAGCTACTTCCTTGTTCCTTAGCCTTCGAACCTGACGATCTAGTATTTCCACCGAAACCTCCCATAACTAAGGTTGTCTTTCACCCCGACACTGTCCACGGGACAACTAGAGTTGGATCACCCAAATACTTCTTTAATAGCGATACATGGAACACAGGACGCACAGAAGCTAATTCTGAGGGCAACTCCAATTAATATGCCACCTTTCCAAACCGTCTCACTATCCGGTAGTGTCCAAAATAACGAGGGCTGAGTTTTTCTTTGTTTCCAAACCTCATCACTCCCTTCATGGGAGACACCTTCAAAATACCCAATCATCCACTTCGAACTACAATTCTCTCCTTCTCACATCGGCATAGGACTTTTGGCGACTTTGAGCAATTTTCAACCTGTCCCGTATGAGCGGAACCTTCTCCATAGCCTCATGGACTAAATATGGTCCTATCATCGCAGCTTCACCAACTTCTAACCAACCAATAGGCAATCTACATCTCTGCCCATAGAGAGCCTCAAACGGAGCCATCTGAATGTTGGAATGGTAGCTGTTATTGTAGGCAAACTCGATAAGAGGCAAATGATCATCCCAACTACCCTAGAATTCAATCACACATGCTCTCAACATGTTCTCGAGAGTCTAAATTGTTCGCTTCGCCTGACCATCCATTTGCGGGTGAAATGTTGTGCTGAGCTTAACCTGAGTATCAAGTCGGTTTTTAAACGACCTCCAAAACTGAGAGGTAAATTGGGTACCTCTATCTGATATGATGGACAAGGGCACTCCATGCAACCGAACTAGCTCTCGGGTGTATATTTTGGCATAATCCTCCGCTGAATCCGTAGTTTTGACTGGTAAGAAATGAGCGGCTTTGGTCAACCTGTCTATAACAACCCAAATGGAGTCATATTGCCACCAAGTGCGAGGAAACCCTGTGATGAAGTCCATGTTGGTTTCTTCCCATTTCCAAGTAGGAATATCGATATCCTGAAGCACACCTCCCGGTCTCTGGTGTTCGACCTTCACTTGCTGACAGTTTGGACACTTAGCTATAAACTCCACGATGTCCTTCTTCATGTCATTCCACCAATAGACTTCCCGTACGTCATGGTACATCTTGGTGGCACCTGGATGGATAGAATAACTGGACCCATGAGCCTTGTGCAACATTCGACTCTTCAAATCATCAACATTCGAAACACATAAGCGACCGTGGTACCGAAGCACACCATCTTCCCCTTTGGAGAAGACCTCTACCTTTTGATTCTGAACGGGTTCCTTTAACTTTACCAAGATTGGGTCTTTGTATTGCCTAGATTTTACATCAGTCACCAAAGATGATTCTGATCCATTCTGAATAATAACACCACCATCGGTCGAGTCAACCAACCGAACTCCCAACCTTGCGAGTCGATGCACGTCCTTCACCAGCTCTTTCTTCCCCTTATCCACATGGGATACACTCTCCATAGAGAGTCTACTAAGTGCGCCTGCTACTACATTAGCCTTACTTGGATGGTAAAGGATACTTATATCATAGTCCTTGAGTAGCTCCAACCACCTCCTTTTCCAAAGATCGAGATCATTTTAAGTGAACACATATTATAGACTCTTATGGTCCGTAAACACATCCACGTGGACCCCATACAAATAATATCGCCATTCTTCAAGGTGAATACCACCATGGAAAATTCAAGAACATGGGTCGGGTAATTCTTCTCATGAACTTCCAACTATCTGGAGGCATATGCTATAACTTTCCCGTGCTGCATCAATACACACCCAAGTCTGATCTTTGAAGCATCACAATACACCAAAAACCCATTGGTACCCTTAGGTAGAGTTAACACCAGTGCTGAAGTAAGTCAAGCCTTCAACTCCTGAAAGCTCCTCTCATAAGCCTCCGACCATTGGAATTTCACTTTCTTTTGGGTCAATTTGGTCAAGGGTGCTGCAATAGATGAGAAACCTTCAATAGATCTCCGATAGTAGCCTGCTAAGCCCAAAAAGCTTCAGATATCTGAAGGATTCACCGGTCTAGGACAATTCTTCACCGCTTCTATTTTCTAAGAGTCCATTCGTATGTCGTCACTTGACACCACATGCCCCAAAAGCGTCACTGAGTTCAACCAAAACTCGCACTTGCTGAATTTAGTATATAGCTGGCAATCCTTGAGAGTCTGCAGTACGACCCTCAGATGAGCGGCATGCTCCTCTTCGCTCCGAGAGTATATCAAGATGTCATCAATAAACACAATCACGAACATATCTAGGTATGGCTTGAACACCCTGTTCATAAAGTCCATAAAAGTTGCTGGAGCATTCCTTAGTCCAAAAGAAATAACTACAAACTCATAATGACCATACCGAGTCCTGAAGGCTATCTTCTGGATGCCGCTCTCCCGAACTCTGAGCTGATGGTACCCGAATTTGAGATCTATCTTCAAAAAATACTTGGCACCCTGAAGTTGGTCAAACAAATCATCAATTTTGGGTAGAGGATACCTGTTCTTGATAGTAACCTTGTTCAATTTCCGATAGTCAATGCACATCCAAAGGGAACCGTCCTTCTTCCGGACAAATAGAACTGGTGCACCCCATAGGGACTTGCTCGGCCTAATGAAGCCCTTATCTAACAGGTCCTTCAATTTCTCTTTCAACATCTTTAGCTCGGCTGGAGCCATTCTGTAGGGAGGAATAGATATAGGCTATGTGTTGGGAAGAAGATCATTACCAAAATTGATTTCCCTCTTGAGAGGAATGCTTAGTAAATCATCAGGGAACACTTCTGGATACTCACATACTACCGGAACTGACTGGATAGTCGGGGTCTCGGACTTAACATCCTTAACCCTAACTAGATGATACAAACAACCCTTGGAAATCATCTTTCTAGACTTAACATAGGAAATAAAATGACCAACAGGAATGACCGAACTACCCTTCCACTCCAAGACTGTCACCAAGAAAGCGGAACTCCACAGCATGGGTTCTACAATTAACAGAAGCATAACACACATACAACCAATCCATGCCGAGAATAATATCAAAGTCAGTCATGGATAACTCTACAAGGTCTGCGAAGGTGAATTTATGCAATACTGTGATCGGGCTACTCCTATACACCCGCCTAGCTACAACTGAATCACCAATGAGAGTAGAGACTAAGAATGGTTCTGACATAATTTCGGGATTGACTCCAAAGCTACTAGAAATATAGGGTGTCACAAAAGACAAGATAGCCCCTAGATCTAACAAAAGCATAAGCATTAAGGTAAAATACTCGTAACATACCCATAACCACATCCGGTGAAGTCTCCTGCTCCTGATGCGAGGCGAGGGTATAGAATCTATTTTGGCTCTGTCCGCCACCCGCACTACAAGATTCCCCTCACAGAGCTAAACATGCTGGAGTTGTTACTGACTTGGTAGTTTGTGCATGGCTCTATCATCATCCTGTCTAGAAAATGGATACGCTCGTTGCAGTGGCCGGATCTACCGCACCCATAACAAATATCTGACCCAAGCAAGCACTCCTCGACATGACTCTTGCTGTACTTCCCTCAGGCTGGAAAGGTGCGCTCTATCGGCATGCCCCTCTGATCCCTTAAACTTGAGGCCCTTCTTCTCTGATCACCCTTGGGTCTAGATGGAACACTAGCTGATGATGGTGCTGGAGCTAGTGACCTCTGCTGAATATTAGGGTGGTGACCACCGCCGTATCTCTGCTGAGTAAACCCATAGCTATCCGTCCGGGCCCTTTTGGCCTCTCTCTCTCGCTCACATGTGCTGCCTCCATCTGCTGGGTGTACAAGACTATATGAGGGAAATCCATATCCTAGTGGAGCATAGCAGTCCTACAATCTTTGTCCAAGTATTTCTCCACTTCATGAACAAACCTGCTCACTCACACCCTCTAATCAACCACTAACTCTGGGTAGTACTTTGATAAGCGAGTGAACTCGAGGGCATACTCATGTACCATCATCCTCCCCTTCTTAAGATTCACAAACTCAGCTGCCTTCAACTCCCTCATCTCACGGGGGAAGAATAGATCTAGGAACGCAACAGGAACTCCTCCCAAGTGACAGGACCTACTCCGACAGCCCTACTATCTTTCCATTGTCGAAACTAGATGTGCGCGACCCCTTTCAGTTGATATGAGGCCAACCCCGCACACTCAACTCCATTCACCCCCATGACCTGGGTGATCTTCACAATCTCATCAATAAACTCATGCAGGTCCTCATCTACTTTTGATGAGGAACTCTGGCGGGTCATTCTCAAGAAATCTCTGACTCAGGCTGCCACTTCATTTCCATTTTGTGGAATATGCGCAACTACCTATTGATTGACCTGAGCGGTCAAGGCCTGCGCGAGCATCTAAATAGCTTCCCGAAACTCAGCATAGGCAACCGACTCCGGTGCATGGTGCTCCTGGACTGGTGGGGCTTGTTGGTGCTCGTCTCTATTGCCCTCCTCATGGTCGTTTCCATTACCATTCCTCCTACCATTTACCCTGCGGGGAGCTACGATTCTGCAATTCCGAATAGCATGAGTTAGAAGGATAGGGAGACATTTATTACACAACATAGATCATGAAAGAAGGGAATATTTCTTAAACATCTCATAGCCTCTTCGTCATAAGTGTGGCACGCTTCACACCCATGAAAAAGACTCTACTCAACGTGGCTTTCAGACACCCTAGGACACTTCAAACCTATTGCTCTGATACCAAGTTTCTCATGACCCGAACGTAGACCCGGATTGTAACACGAGACAAGAAGACCCGAGAGACTCCAAGTCGACCCATGGTATAAACATACATCTAACTCAATATCAATAAAGTGGAATACTTAGCATAACGACAAAGTGGTAGCATAAACATGACATAACATAGAAAGAAGAACGTAGTACATACATGACTGTCGAATAATACACATAGTCTTAAAGCCTCTAACAAATCTGATGGGTTGATGGAACAACACCCCCAACTAACTTAGCATGTCTAGAAAACTAAACATGAAAAGATAACTAATATCAAACAGGTCCTTGGAGAATGAGGACTCACCAAAGAGATGGATTCTAATCTCCGAGACGAGCTAATGATGGTGCTGGGTCTGAAGATCAGAGCCTGTATCATAAAATGATACAACATAGAGTATGCGGTCAGTACGTGAAATGTATCGAGTATGCAAGGTAAGTAAAACGTACATTTAAAAATACATAAAAGCTCATAAGAGATCATAAGAGTGGGAAAACATGCTCATAACATAAATATCATAATATAACATAAGGCTCAAGGTTTTCAAATNATAATAATGCATAAAAACATGTGGAACAATGGGAGGACTCATCATAACCGACACCATCATGGTAGAGCCTTACATGATGCCCCAACTATCTCGCTCAAGTGGGCAGAGCTGTCCCTAGCTTGCTAGGCAAGGGACGTGCATGATGTGATATCATGAAAGAGGGGATCCATTAACATTGTAATGTATCATCATGAACCTACGGTGGCACGTAGTTATGAGACACCAGCATAGTCCTTTGAACGCCGGGCTACCGATGCTAGACACTTCTCCCAAAAACATGCACATTAGGCTCATACGTAAATCATAAATATCATTCATGAGATTCATAGCTAAACAAACATTAAACATCGTTGATCCCCTTTTCATATGTGATTAGCCATGAAACAAGGGCCCTTTAGTTGGCCAACATCATAAATCGATCAATCATGAAATCCATATCATAAAGCGTAAATCATTCTTGAACATATGGGCATTGCCCAATACTTTATCATACTTAAAAATACTCAATTCACTTGAAAACATGATCATAGATATGAGTAACTTGAAAACATGCTTTTCATCATCAACACTTCATCATACATAAATATTCATCATAAATCTTAACTTTCATGAACTTTTCATAAATGGGCATTTTGATTTTAAAATCTTGAAACATGATATTTAATGGAAAACAACGTAAAACTTTCCCATAACTCATAATTTAATAATAATAACTCATTTAGATCATACCCATGCAGAGAATTCAAAATTTCATGCATCAGGTTAAAATCCCATAGAATCAACATAGGAAATTTATGATTTAGGGAGAGTTTGGGCATGGGTGAGAATGGATTCACCCATTCATAACCCTATATACCTGGGGAAAATTAGATCTTACCACTCCTTGAAAGCCCAATGAAAAATTGAAGAAAAACTTGAAGAACTCTTACTTGATCACCTCCTAAACCCCTTCAATATGCATTCCTGAATATGAATGAGCCTAGGATAGGTTTTATCCCCATAAAACACTGCATTTCGAGCCTTAAACGACATAGTTTAGGACCCTAGAACTTAGGAATGACGAAAATTCCCTTAATGAATTTCCTGAAATTTCTGCACTGGTAGTGACGACTTTCCTAACGATTTGTGCTTGGATACCACGACTTGTGGTATCCATCCGTCGCGTCCTTTGCTTGACTTCACTTTCTCAGATTCAATCCCATGACTCGATAGGACGAGTCATTACTTCAGATGATGATCTGTTATGTCGTCCATTGTTTCCCTTTGACGACCTGCAGCAAGCCTTCCCACGAACCACACCACGACTCATTCCGTCTTCCAACGAGTCGTGGTTTTCTTCCGTTACCTCGACTGGAGGTTTTTAATACTCCTTCCCATGGCTTCTCACCATGATCCATTATATTTCACGACGGATCATCCCATGAACTGTTACTTCCTCTCAGACTAGGGACCAGTCTCCCCACGACATCAAACGACGACTCGTGGTATCAGAAAATTGGTCGTTACATGACCCATTACCTCCAACTACCACCCATCAAGACCTCACCACAAACGCTTCCCAGAGTTCATTGGTTGGACCAACGATCTGTTATGTGACCCGTTCGGTGGAAAATTAACCAGATTCTACCAACTTCCATTTTTAAATTTCGAGTCTAGTCTAAGGCACTTCTCGGGTATTACGTTATGTGACTCATGGAGTGAAGGGAGAGTTGGCTGATTTTTGAAATTTGGGGTTGACCACGAGATAAGCCACGACTTGTGGTTAGGGTAACATGTCAAGGTGTCAACAGTGGTTAGGAGTTGGCTTGAGGATGGAAATTTTGGGCAATGGACCCAATGACTAGTCACCACAACTCGTGGTGACCATCAGAGGTAAGTTTTCCAGTGTTGGCAACGGGAGTAGGCCACGAGTCGTAGTCATAGGAAACGAGTTGTCCAGTCCCTCATTAGGACTAGCAGTGTGTTTTTCTCTGCAAATTTATTAAGGACTTTTCCGTAATTCCTAAGATCCTAAGACCTAAACTAGGTCATTTTAAGCTCAGATAGGTATGTTTTAAGAGGGTTTAGCTCATTCTAAACCTATCCTTCTCCATGCATGCAAGCGTAGAAGTTCCTAAGGGTGATCAAGCCTAGAAATTCATCAATTTTTCTTCAATTTTCTTTGGGCATTCAAGAAGGTTGAGAATCAGATTTACCCAGGTATTTGAGTCTATGAATGAGGGTTCCTTTCACTCTCATGCTCAAAATTTTGCTCAATTCGATGAATTTCAATTCTAGATTCAAGTTTCATGATCTTATGGGGTTTATTCCAATTTTTATGAAAATCTCCATGATCTATTTATGGGTCAATTCCCTTCATGTAGGGTTCCTTTCACTCTCATGCTCAAAATTCTTCTCAATTTCATGAATTTCAATTCTAGATTCAAGTTTCATGATGTTATGGGGTTTATTATGATTCTTATGAAATTCTCCATAATCTATCTATGGGTCAATTCCGTTCATGAGTCGAAGCATGTTTTATGATCTATGGAAAAATTTTATAACTATTTTGATTATTAATTTATAGTTTCAAATTTTAATTAAATTATGCCCAATTATATATGCTTCATGAAAAGGCAAGTTATGATTTCATTATGATCTTGATCTTCTTAAGCCCTAAATTATGGTTTATGCTTTATGATATGATTTCTCTCAATTACTCATTATGGATTTATGAATATATGTACATGTATTACAAGTATGCATGGATTTCATGATTTATGGATATATGTTTCTTGGCCAACTCATGGGCCCTTATTCATGGCTAATCATGTATTTCAAGTGNGTATTTCAAGTGGGATCCATCATGTGTTATTTTATTTGGCCATGAATTTCATGAATGATTTTACGATTACTATATGAGCCCTCACGTGCATATTTTGGGAGCAGTGTCTAGCACCGCGAAGACCCAAAATTCAGGTAAACCCCATGGTCTCAAAACTACGTGCCACCATAACGTCCCCCTGTCTGCAAGTCAGGGATGGTCCTGACCACTTAGGTGAAATAGTGGGTCATCATGTAAGGCCCTATCATGATGGTATCGGTTAAAACGAGTCCTTCCATTATTCGTCATGATTTATGCATGGTTATTTTTATGTTACTTTGGCTCAAGCTATGTTTTATAAATATTTCTCTTACAATTATGATTATGATTGATTTATGAATGGTTTGAAAATTGAGCTCTTATGTTTACATTATGATACTTACTTTATGATCATGCCGACCTACTCTTATGAACTCTTATGTATTTTAACTATTTGTTTTACTTAGCTTGCATACTCAGTACATTCCAAGTATTGACCGCATACTCTATGTTTTATCATTTAATGATACAGGCTCGGATATTCAGGTTCGGTCCCGCCATTAGCCTGATTCTCAGAGTTCGCATCCCTCAGCCACAGTTAGTGAGTTCTCATCCTTCGATGACCCTTTTTCAGTTTATGTTCAGTGCTTTCAGTTTCGGTCCTTAGTGAGTTAGTTGGGGTCTTGTCCCATCAACTCGTCAGTATGTAGAGGCTTATCAGACATAGCATATAACAGCTTCAGAATTGTGTTACGTATTCATATGTTCAGATGTTATTATGTTTTCAGACTTCCGCTATTATATATGATAGACTTCCACATCATTATGTTGAGTTTTAGATGTTATGTTCATGTTATGGGTCGACTAGGAGCTTCCTGAGGTTCCTTATCCCATGTCATCGATCCGGGCCTATGTTCAGATCGTGACAGTGTATGTCAAATATGTAAAAAAAAATTCAAACAAAAAAAACTTTCTAAAGAGAAATTGAGTTTACCTATATCACTAATTTATCAAGAGGAAGACACATAATTATGCAAATATGTACTATGAATTTTATAGAGAATTTGTAGGCACCACTTACCTTCACATTTAGATTTCACATGCACTATAATATGTTATGTTTGTAACAATAAATAATTTTATGGATTCTACAAGTGAAAAATCTAAAAATAAGTTGGAAAGTAATTGACATTCTTCTTTTTGGAGTTTTTTAATGAATTTTTCTCTATTCCTACTTCATCATCGCATTATAATAGGCACGGTCAAACAACTTTCTTATCATTATTTTAGGTATGAAATGGTTCTCTTTTGTGTTGAAAATTATATTATTAGGGTTAATTTATTCTTATCCCAACTAGTATATTGAGTACCTTAACTTTTTTACTTGTGTATACGTATTGGAAAACTCATTCCAACAAGTTTTAGGAAAATAAAAATTCACTCAGTATCGTCCCCTTTGATATAAGAGCAATGGCATCCGCTAATGAATCCAATTGTAAACTATGCAGATTTTTCATATAAAGATTAAAATTTTAGTCATC
>JACEIK010006625.1:0-13256 GCA_018107945.1 Datura stramonium | reverse complement strand
GATGAAATACATCCCTTAAATACTTCAATGATTGTTCGATCACTTAATGCCAATAATTTTTTTTTTTGACCTCAATAAAAGAATAAGGAAATTCTTGGTCCTGAAGTACCATATCTTAGTGTGATTGATGCACTAATATATCTTGCTAATACCACTAGGCATGACATTTGGTTAGTTCGTTAGTGGTCCCAATCTTGTTGGTTATGTTGATGTTGGATATTTATCTGACCCATAAAAAGCTCGATCTCAAACTGGCTACGTGTTCATATGTGGAGGTACTGTCATATCTTGGAGATCTAAAAAGTAGTCTCTCGTAGCTACTTCATCAAATCATGCTGAGATAATAGTTATTCATAAAGCAAGATGAGAATGTGTATGGTTGAGGTCCATGATACATCTCATTAGAGAAAAATGTGGTTTGAAATGTGACAAAGTACCCACAATTTTATATGAAGATAATGCAGCACGCATAGCATAACTAAATGGAGGATTCATAAAAGGAGATAGAATGAAGCACATCTCACCAAAGTTTTGCTACACATATAAGCTCCAAAAGAATTGTGATATTAACGTGCAACAGATTCGCTCAAGTGACAATGTGACTGATTTATTCACCAAGTCTCTACCAGTTGCAACTTTCAAGAAGATGGTGCATAAGATCGGGATGCAAATATTCAAGGATGTTCTAATTAGGGGGAGTTAATACGTACTGTACTCTTTTTCCCTTACGAGATTTTGTCCCACTGGGTTTTCATTGTAAGGTTTTCAATGAGGCAGCCAAAATGCATAGTATTAGATATGTGTACTCTTTTTCCTTCACTAGATTTTTTTCCACTGAGTTTTTTCTAGTAAGATTTTAACAAGGCACATTATCTATCAAATAGACATTCAAGGGAGAGTGTTATAAATGTATTTGTATTATAGTGAATGTCTATAAAGATATTTGTATTATAGTGGATACATGTGTTTATATTATAGTAAAAGTCTATCTTTTGGAGAAAAGTTAGGAGGAATTATCTCTATAAATAGAGGGGTTCTCCTTCATTGTATTTAATCTCATCAAGAAAAATAAGAATTTCTCTCCTTCTCCTTCTCTCTTTCTCTACAATATTCTTGTTCTTCCTTTATTATTTCATAACAACATTCTTCTTTTTAAAGTTTTTTTAATTCTTTTTTCTCTATTCCTACTTCGTCATCGCAATATAATAGACACCATCAAATAACTTTATTATTATTATTTTGGATATGAAATGGTTCTCTTTTGAGTTAATAACTATGTTGTTAGGGTTAGTTTATTCTTATCCCAACTAATATATTGAGTACCTTAACTATTTTACTTGTGTATACATATTGGAAAACTCATTCCAACAAGTTTTAGTAAAATAAAATTCACCCAATATCATCCTCTTCTGAGATTAGGGCAATGACATCCGCTAATTAATTCAATTGTAAACTATGCTAATTTGTCATTTAAAGATTTAAATTATAGTCATTCACATAGGTATTTTAGGATTATTTTTATATGCATGTTTGACATTCTGATAGGAAACATGTGAATTGTTAAAACGGTAAATAATAATACACTTATTAGATGTTGTTAGGATGCTTGAAATTGTTTCTCTCTTGTAAATTTAAATTTATATATTCAAATGCACTCAAATCAAGTTTAATTTGATATTTCCGTTAATTCATTAATCGGCTAAATTTTTAAATTTTCAAGTCCAAAAGTCAATTTTTAAGATTATTAGTTCTTTTTGAGTATAATATTTTATTTTTTTTATTTTTTTTATTTTTTTTATTTTTTTTATTTTTTTTAGTTTTTTTATATTTTTTAACCTTTTATAATATATATATATATATATACACATCATTCAAGAGAAAAATAGTTGATTTAATAAAACATGCTAAATTTGTCCTAGATACGCCTCTATTTCAAACTTTGATGCTCGACTTGTACCGGATAAATCTCAATTCAATGATTTTACAAAATAATATCTAACTATGTGAAAGTGTTTGATGATAAAAATAAATATAATTTATACTAATATTTAGTTTAACTAATATTTAGTTTATTCATGTAATAATGTATAAGTTTGTGATGATAAAAAATGTTTATGTCGTTTTAAGAAAGGTTAAATTAAAATCTAGACTTTATATTTTCTGAGGTGAATAACATATTTTTCTAGGTGAATAACATATTTTTCTAGGTGAATAACACTCTAAAAAGAAAGTAAAACTGGAAAGAAGAAAAATAATACTATTTTATTAAAAAAATCATTCAAGAAATTGTCGCTTGGGCTTAATATAAGGGGAATATAGGTTAAAAATTAAGATAAATAAAGAAAGATCTCCAATATTCAAACATGGATACTCTTGGCCTCAAAGAATTAAGATTAGGTCAAATCATTATTTTCATTTTAAAATTACGTGTCTGTCGAATAGGACAATTCAGTTGATTTATGAATGATCTTGTGATCTCAGAAAGAATTTGATTCAAGTTTGTGTCAGTTGCATTTGAAACCTTAACATTGTTCATTCATGTTAATTGTTGAAAATGTTCCCCATGGCTTTCCTGCACGCATTGGCCACGACCCCTACCTATTACTGGATGTCATCGATTTAATAATCGAGCTCGAGACACCCGTCTCTCATTTTCCATCAATCTTTCTGGTTGGGATAGTAGTTCAAGTGAATACAATTCGTGTTGTAACTCTATTGGATGTGATTGAACATGGTTCTTGAAGCTTTGATTAGGGGGAATGATTCAATTACATAAAAGGCATTAGAGCTACATAAAAAACTTTTGCAAGCCAAAAAAGTTTTCTAAATAGAAATTGAGTTTACCTATATCACTAATTCAGCATGAAGAATATACTTAATTATGCACATCAGTACTATGAATTTTATGGAGAATTTACAGGCACCACTTACCTTCACATTTAGATTCACGTGTACTATGATATGGTTAGTTTGCAAATAAAAAAAATAAGTACCTTTTGCTTCTATGAATGACAAATCTACAAATAAAGTAATTGACATTCTTCTTTTTGGAGTTTTTTTTTCCTTTTTATCTATTCATACTTCATCAAATTATAATAGGAACCATCTAATAATTTTTTTTTTTTTGTTATGAAATAGTCCTCTTTTGTGTTGATAACTATATTGTTAGGGTTATTTATCCTTATTCCAACATATATATTGGGCACCTTAGTTGTTTTACTAGTGTATATGTATTGAAAAACTCAATCCAACAAGTTTTAGAAAAATAAAAAATTAACCCAGGATCATCCCCGTTGAGATAAGGACAATGAAATCTTCTAATGATTCTAGTTGTAAACTATGTAGAATTGTCATTTCGAAATTAAAATATCAACCCTCTACAAGGGTATTTTAGGAGTATTTCTATATGCATGTTAGACATTCTGATAGGCAATATGGGAATTGTTAAAATAATAAATAATAATAGACTTATTAGATATGTGGTTAGCTTGCTTCAAATTGTTTCTCTCTTGTAAATTTAAATTTATATATTCAAATGGACTCACATCAAGTTTAATTTGATATGTCGATTGATTGAGTCGACTTTATTTTAAAATTTTCACGTTTAAAAATTAAGTTTTAAGATTATTAGTTCTTTTTGATTATATATATATTTCTCAAGAGGAAAATAATGAATTCAATAAAACCTATTAAATTTGTCCTAGACACGCCTCTATACATCCGATGCTCCGGCGTGTACCAAATGAAACCACAATTTAATTTTTTAATAAAAGTAATATATAACTACGTGAAAGTATTGGATGATAAAAATCAATATAGTTTATCCTAATTTTTAGTTTATTTATATATTAACGTGTAAGTTTGTGATAATAAAAAAAGATTGTACCATTGTAAGAAATGTTAAATTAAAATCTAGAGTTCTGTATTTTTCAAAGTGAATAACACTCTAAAAAAGAAAGTAAAACTAAAAAGAAGAAAAATAAGGCTAATTTATAAAAATCTTTCAAGAAATTGTTGCTTGGGCCTAATATAGGGGAAAAATAGGAAAAGAATTAAGAAGAACAAAAAAAAGATATCCAATATTCAAACATGGATACTCATCTCCTCAAAGCCATAAGATTATGTCCAAATCATTATCTTCATTATCAACATTACTTGACTGTTGAATAGGAACATCCATTTGATCTATGAAAGATCTTATGATCTCTGAAGGAATTTGATTCATGTTTGTATGAGTTGAATTTGAAACTTAAACAATACTCTTTCTTGTTAATTATTGAAAATGTTCCCCATGGTATTCCTACATGCATTGGCCGCGACCCCAACATATAACTGGATGTCGTCGATTAAATAATCGAGCTCGAGGCACCCATCTCTCATTTTTCATCAATCTTTCTGGTTGGGATGGTAGTGAAAGTACATAAAAATTCTTGTTGTAACTCTATTGGATGTGATTGAACATGATTCTTGAAGCTTTGACAAGGGGGATTGATTCAATTACATAAAAGGCATCAGAGAAGGATAGAGTGAGAACTCGATATTCTTAAGAACAAGAGAAAAGTCTATGTCAGATATGTAAAAAAATTGCAAACCAAAAAAATCTCTAAAGAGAAATTGAGTTTACCTATATCACTAATTCAGCACGAGGAAGACAAAGAATTATGCACATCTGTACTATGAATTTTATAAAGAATTTATAGGAACCACTTACCTTTACATTTAGATTTCACATGTACTATAATATGGTATGTTTGTAAATGTAAATAATACTGTGGATTCTAAAAGTGACAAATCTACAAATAAGTTGGAAAGTAATTGACATTCTTCTTTTTGAAGTTTTTCTAATTCCTTTTTCTCTATTCCTACTTCATCATCACATTATAATAGGCACTATCAAATAACTTTCTTATCATTATTTTGGATATGAAATGATTTTCTTTTGTGTTGTTAACTATGTTGTTAGGGTTAATTTATTCTTATTAAAACTATTATATTGAGTACCTTAACTTTTTTACTTGTGTATACGTGTTGAAAAACTCATTCCAACAAGTTTTAGTAAAATAAAAAATCACCCAATATCGTCCCCTTTGAGATAAGGGAAATGACATCTGCTAATCAATCTAATTTTAAAATATGTTGATTTGTTATTTAAAGATTAAAATTATAGTATTCCACATAGGTATTTTAGGATTATTTCTATATGCATGTTTGACATTCTGATAGGAAACATGTGAATTGTTAAAATAGTAAATAATAATAGACTTATTAGATATGTCATTAGGATGCTTGAAATTATTTCTCTCTTGTAAATTTAAATTTATATATTCAAATGCACTCAAATGAAGTTTACTTTGATATTTCCATTGATTCATTAGTTGGATACATTTTAAAATTTTCAGGTCCAAAAATCAAGTATTAAGATTATTAGTTATTTTTTAGTATATATACACCGTTCAAGAGAAAAATAGTGAATTTAATAAAACTCACTAAATTCGTCCTAGATATGCCTCTATTTCCGATTTTGATTTTCCGACGTGTACTAGATGAAATCACAATTCAATGATTTTACAAAAATAATATCTAACTATGTGAAAGTATTGGATGATAAGAATCAATATAGTTTATACAAATTTTTAGTTTATTCATATAATAATGTGTAAGTTTGTGATGATAAAATTATTTTTTTTATAGTCGTAAGAAAGGTTAAACTAAAATCTAGACTTTAGTATTTTTCCAAGGTGAATAACACTCTGAAAAGATAGTAAAACTCGAAAGAAGAAAAATAATGCTATTTTATAAACAAAAATCATTCAAGAAATTGTCGTTGGGGCCTACTATTTGGGGAAATGTAACACCTAGAAAACATCCTAGACCAAACTCATACTTTGCAAGAGAAATCCAAAAGAAATAAGAAAAAAATGCCTCAGAACGATAAGTCGTGGTCAACTCCAACGACGCGTTGTCTCAGTCATGGTCAACCCTACCTTTGTCCTTCGAGAAATAACGGGACATTGAACGACCTGTTGTGAGTAACAACGAGTCGTCCTGTCACTCATTGGTCCCCAGCTCAGAATTCCCTTTTCGAGGACCCCATGACTCAACCAACAAGTCGTCATGGGATACAATGACTCGTGGTGTGTGTCGTTAGTTGGGATTCCCAGAAACCTCCTTCAGTAATAACGAGTGGCAACAACGACATGATGTATATCACAACGAATCGTTGTGACCACCTGTGGTGCCAAGTTCAGGGATTTTAATAACTTCTCCGATGGAGTTAACAACTCGGCACAATGACCCATTAGGTCTACGAACGAATCGTTGTATTGCCCGTTGTTAGGCTCCCCAGATTTCTCATCCAGTGACAATGGGAGGAGCAATGACCCGTTGGTTCATCAAATGAGTCGTGGTCCATCTCGGTACCAGTTCCAGTGAGACCAAAACGTAGGCTCCAGGTCCAACGACTGGTCCCAACAAGTTGTGGTCTCAACCAACGACTCGTTGAGTGACTCATTGGTCATTGTCGGTAGTTTTTCCAGAATTTTCTCCAGGGATATTTTTATAATTTCACACCTTTTTAATCCATAAAATACGTCATTTTGGGTTATTTTCAGAGAATTTAGAAGGGTAATCAATGATTACTTCACCACTCTCATTCCCTCAAAAAATCAGTTCGTAATTATTCTCTTAGAAAAACTCAGAGCAGGAGCTAAGGCAGTCAGTTTCTTCTCAGATTCTCAAGGGATTTTCTCCCAAATTTCTTCACCAAGCATTTGGAAATTCAACAAGGAAATTATTCTTCCTTTATGTCCCCAATACCCTTCCTTAATTCTTCTATCAGTTATAGCCCTGAGATTTCGAAATATAGAAAGTTTTCGAACAAAATTCTATAAATTTCAGGTGGAACATTATCCATGTTATTAGTTGCTATGTTTTTCCTATTATTAGAAATCATGTGGAAACTAGCTTTTTGTAAAATGATTTAGTCCTAACTTTTGAATGCAGTATATTAGGGTCTAGCATAATTGAGTAGTTAATCATGTTGCTTGACTCTACCAGTGTTGGAATTCCCATACTGTTAAAATTAGTTGAAATCTCAGTAAATTGCATGCTAGTACAGATTTAGTCAGAATATCAGTGTACTCAGTATTATTCAGGAATGTCGGCTCGTCAATTTGACTATAGTATTTTCTAGAGGTGTCAGTGGTGCCTCCTAGTTATGAGTTATTAGACTTAGATATCAAATATAAGATTTTAGTGGTTTTTTAGACGGTTATGACAGTTCCAGATAAGCAACTCTAACTAGTTTTAGCACCCCAACTTCAGTTTTAGTTTGTTCTTTAAACGGTTACAACGCTTTCAGATAAGCAGCTCTGGCCAATCTTAGAACACTAGTTTTAGAATCCGGTCTAATAAGACTCCCATGATACTTCCAAATAGGTATTCCTGACATAGTCCTGGACCTCAGTTTCGATCTATCAACTTAGCAGTCAGTCTAGGACTATCCAGTGGGAGTAGGACTTAACACCGAGCAAACTGGGGTTCTAACGACTTAGCACCGAGAAGACCAGGATGCTAATGCACCCAGGTTCCTAGAACTATAGTTCCACCGTAGGTTATTTTATTGTCCCTATGGCCCCATACTTTTCGTCACCCAATTCATGCCTTTAAACCATGGCAAGGTATATTGGGTCTTACCGATAGGGTGTATACATCGGATTCCACATTCATCTCACGTGGTTATATGTCGGTTATAGCTTAGCCCACTAGCCCGCATAGTTTTAGTTTAGCTCAGCTCAGAAAAGTTTTACTTTATTCATTTCATTTCAGTAGAGTTAGCTCAGATTAGTATCACATATTCAAGGCATGTTTATGACCATTAGTCGAAGTCATTAATGACCATCTCAGTTATAGTTCAGTTGTTTAGTTTTCAATATTTCATTTGCTCATTATATGTCATTACAATTCAATTATTTATTCTTTATGTTATATTTTCTCCCACTTACTTAGTACATTCAAAGTACTGACAAATACCTTGTATGTTGTATCGTATCATGATACAGAAATAAGTTCTCAGCCTCAGCACCATTAGTAGATCATCTTCAGGTGATATAAACAGTAGCATTGGTGAGTCCTCATCTTTCAAGGACGGTATTTATGTTTTCGGTTATTTTCATTCAGTTAGACTTTAGAATTAGCTGGGGGCTTGTCCTAGCAACTCATCTTTTGTAGATGGCTTTCAGACATAGATTCATACATTCTGTTTTGCTTTCATATGTATAAACATTTTATCATTTATCTCTCTTAAATGGTTTCATTATTTAAGCTTCCTCTATGATTACTCATATTACCAATTTTATGATAGACCATGGGTTGGCTTGGGGTTACTTCTCACCCCAAGTACCGTGTCACGTCCAGGGTATAGACTCAAGATGTGATAAACTTGGTATCAAAGCACTAGGTATAGAGTATCCTAGGATGTCTGAAAGTCACGTCAAGTAGAGTCCTTTTTATGGGTGTGAAGCACGCCACACTTATGACGGGGAGTCTACGAGACATTATTAGGAAAACTCCCTTTTATTCATATTCTTTATCGTGCGATGAAGTTCAATTCTAGAAATGTTCTCCTAACTTGTGCTCTATTTCGTTTCAGTGAAATGATACCTCCAAGACGCGAAAATAGAAGAAGAGCCGGCAATGCTAACCGACCTGCCCCACTAGCTCTAGCAGCCCCTCAGGATGACCAAGTGTCATCAGTGGAGTTTAGAGCAGCAATCCAGCTGCTGGCACAAACAATCATAAACTAGGTGAACCAACAGGTGGTTCCAGTTAACTCAAATGGGTCCGCAGTAGCTGCCCGAGTTTGGGACTTCACCCGAATGAACCCTCCAACATTTCAAGGATCTAAGGTGGGAGAGGAACCACAGGAGTTCATGGATGAGATATGGAAGATCACTTAGATTATGGGTGTTAGCTCCGCTGAGAGTGCTGACCTGGCTGCCTACCAGTTGAAAGGGGTAGCCCAGATCTGGTATGATCAGTGGAAAGAAGGGACACCAGCGGGAGTGGAACCGATGGTGTGGGAGGAGTTCACAACAGCCTTCCTAGACATATTCGTCCCCCAGGAGTTAAGGGAGGCTAAGGTGGTAGAATTCATGAATTTGAAACAAGGCAATAGGACGATGGAAGAATATGCACTGGAGTTCACACAGTTGTCAAGATATACTTCGGAGATGGTAGCCGAGCCAAGGGATCTCATGCTTAAGTTCGTTAATGGAGTATCAAACTTGGTCCTTAAGGAGTGCAGGACTGCGATGCTCATGAAAGACATTCACCTCTCTAGCCTCATCGTTCATGCCCAGTAGATTGAGGAAGAAAAGTTGAAAGACATGGAGCGAGAGAATATGTGGGCTAGGACTGGCCAATCAGATTATGGCCACCAGAGGTCTGGCGGTAGTAGCCGCCCATAGCAGCAACAACAGCAGCAGAGGGATCCAACACCCACTTCAGCCAGCGCCCCTACTTTCCGATCCCGCAAGGATCGGAAAGGTGGAGCATCTGGCTCATAGACCCAGCGTCATAGCGCTAGCAACCACTACCCAACTTTCCCTAAATGTGGAAAGAAACATCTAGGGAAATGCCTTCAGGGTCGAGAGGGTTGCTTTGGGAGCGGATAGGTAGGTCACCAGCTCAAAAAAAGCCCATCAGCAGGCCGGGGGGGATCATAGTTTACCACTTCAGTAGCTCCAGCAGGCTAACCATCTCAGCAAGCTAACACTTCAGGTACGGATGGTGGTCAACGCCAAAACCATTTTTATGCTTTGTCCTCTCATTAGGATCAATAGAGCTCACCTAATGTAGACACAGGTATATTATGTTTTTTCCATATAGATGTGTATGCCCTACTAGATCAAGGAGCCACACTATAGTTCGTGACTCCCTATGTAGCTGTCCAATTTGAAATCAGACCAGAAGTCCTCTCAGAACCATTCTTGGTCTCTACCCCAGTTGGTGAGTCAGTTAGACCCAATAGGGTGTATATAAACTGCCCAATCTCAATCTTGAATAAGGTCATTCCATCTGATCTCATAGAGTTAGATATGGTCGATTTTGATCTCATTCTCGGTATGGATTGGTTAGATTCTAGTTATGCCTCAATCGACTGCAGAACTAGAGTCGTCAGATTTCAGTTCCCTAATGAGCTAGTTTTATAGTGGATGGGCAGTAGTTCAGCGCCTAAGGGTCAGTTTATTTCCTACCTTAAGAAAAGAAAGATTATTTCTAAGGGGTGCATTTATCATCAAGTTCGGGTCAAAGATTCCAGCTTTGAGACCCCAACTATTCAGTCAGTTCTAGTTGTCAGCAAGTTCCCTGACATGTTTCCCAAAGATCTCCCCAGGGTCCCTTCTGAATGAGAAATAGACTTTGGCATAGACCTTCTTCTAGACACTCAGCCCATCTTCATCCCTCCTTACAGAACGGCTCCAGCTGATCTTAAGGAGTTGAAGGTGCAGCTAAAAGACCTCCTTGATAAAGGTTTCATCAGGCCCAACATCTCTCCATGGGGTGCTCCAGTGTTATTCGTGTGAAAGAAAGATGGTAAGCTCAGAATGTGTATCGATTACCGTTAGTTGAATAAGGTTACAGTTAAGAACAGGTATCCCCTACCCAGGATTGATGACTTATTCGATTAGATTTAGGGAGCCAGTTTTTTCTCCAAGGTAGATCTCATGTCGGGGTATAATCAACTAAGGGTCAGAGAATGTGACATACAGAAAATAACTTTCAGAACTCGGTGTGGTCACTACGAATTCGTGGTTATGTCCTTCGAACAAACTAATGCCCCTGAAGCTTTCATGGACCTGATGAATAGGGTTTTCAAGCCGTATCTAGACATATTCATCATTGTACTCATTGATGAAAATATGGTATACTCCAGAAGAGAGGAAGAACATGCTAACCATCTGAGGATAGTGCTACAGACACTCAGAGACCGCCAGTCGTTCGCTACGTTTAGCAAATGTGAATTCTGGTTGAAGTCTGTGAATTTCCTTGGTAACATGGTCTTGGGTGAGGATATTCAGGTAGATCCTCAAAAGATAGCAGCGGTGGAAGACTGGCCAAGACCTACTTCCCTAACCAAAATCTAAAGTTTCTTGGGTCTAGTTGGTTATTACCAATGTTTTGTGGAAGGTTTTTCCTCTATTTCATCTCTTCTGACTAGGTTGACTCAGAAAAAGGTGAAGTTTCAATGGTCAGAAGCGTGTAAGAAGTGTTTCCAAGAGTTGAAGACTCGACTCACCACCTCTCCAGTGTTAACCTTACTGAAAGGAACAGATCGGTTCGTAGTGTATGGTGAGGCTTCCAGAGTTGGACTCGGTTGCATTATGATGCAGCGGGGTAAGGTGAAAGCTTACGCCTCTAGAAAGCTCAAGGTTCATGAAAAGAACTATCTGACTCATGAACTTGAGTTGGCAGCAGTGGCGTTTGTGTTGAAAATATGGAGGCATTTTACGAGGCTCATATGGATGTTTTCACCGATCGCAAGAGCCTTCAGTATGTGTTCAGTTAGAAAGATTTAAATCTTCATCAGAGAAGGTGGTTGGAGCTATTAAGGGATTATGACATGAGTGTGCTATACCACCCAGGAAAAGACAATGTGGTGGTTGTTGCCCTAAGCAGGATGTCTATGGGGATCATGGCTCATGTTGAAGAGAGCAGAAAAGAACTGGCAAAGGATATTCACAGGTTAGCTCGGTTGGGAGTGCAGTTGGTTGATTCAGCTGATGGCAGAGTAGTAGTGCAGAGTGGATCAAATTCCTCATTAGTCGTTGAAGTTAAGTAAAGGCAGGATGAAGATCCCATACTACTTAAGCACACAGTTTGAGATATTCTATCCACCTAGGTGCTACTAAGATGTACCATGATCTACGGGATATTTACTGGTGGAATGGCATGAAAAGAGACATAATAGAATTTGTGGTTATGTGCCTGAATTGTTAGCAGGTTAAGAAGGAACATCAGAGTCCTAGGGGTATGACTCAGTATATCAGCATACCCACATGGAAGTGGGAAGAAGTGAATATGGACTTTATCATAGGTCTACCTCGTAATCGTCGGCAGCATGACTCAATCTGGGTGATAGTAGACAAGATGACCAAGTCAGCACATTTCCTCTCAGTTAAAACTACAGACTCAACTGAGGATTATTCTAGGCTATATATCGGGGAGTTGGTCAGATTACATGGGGTTCCCTTGTCCATTATTTCAAATAGAGGTATCCAGTTCACCTCACATTTCTGGAAGTCATTTCAAAAAGGACTTGGTACCCAGGTCAAGCTCAGCACAACTTTTCACCCGCAGACAGATGGACAAGCTGAGCGGACCATCCAGACCTTGGAAGATATGTAGAGTGTATGTGTGATCGATTTTAAGGGCAGTTGGGATGATCACCTACCTCTCATCGAGTTTGCGTACAACAACAACTACCACTCCAATATCCAGATGGCCTCGTTTGAGGCATTATATGGTAGGAGGTGTAGGTCTCCTATAGGGTGGTTTGACCTTGGTGAAGCTACTCTGATAGGGCCAGACTCAGTTATGAAGCTATCAAGAAGATGCAACTTATCAGGGAGAGGTTGAAAATAGTGCAAAGATGACAGAAATCCTATGCCGATGTCAGGAGAAGAGAGTTAGAATTTTCAGTAGATGATTGGATTTATCTGAATATCTCACCCATGAAGGGGGTGATGAGGTTTAGGAAGAAAGGGAAACTCAGTCTGAGATATGTGGGACCCTACAGAATTCTGAAGTGAATTGGCAGTGTGGCATATGAGTTAGAAATACATCCAGAGTTAGCATCTGTGCACCTAGTCTTCCATGTGTCACTATTGAAGTAGTGCATCAGTGATCCAACTTCAGTCGTGCCACTAGACGGTATGGGAGTGAAAGATAGTCTCTTTTGCAAAGAGGTCCCAGTTCAGATTCTTAACCGTTAGGTTCATAAGCTGAGAAACAAGGAAGTTTCTTCGGTTAAAGTCTTAGGGAGGAATCAACTAGTTGAGGGAGCCACATGGGAGGCAAAAGCAGACATGATGGCCAGATACCCTCATTTATTCCCTTCCGGTTCAGTTCCAGCATCAGGTACTAAATCCCTCATCAAAGCGCTTAAGGATGCTAGTTGCTATTATTGGTTAGCCCAGTATATACTAGTTCCATAGCTGACATTACAACCCGTTAAGTCCTACGTGATCTTACAT
>JACEIK010006624.1:71779-87274 GCA_018107945.1 Datura stramonium | reverse complement strand
CTACTCTATGATTTTACTCATAATTTATTAAAAACTCATGGGGTTTTGTCTTTAATTTATATAAAAACTAATGATTTAATTATGGGTTTTGTGATTTTGAAATATTATCATAATCTATGGACTTTGATCATATTTTGAGATTTAAATTGATTATAATGTTGTTGATTTTGATTTCTAAGAAATTAAGCTGTATTATGCATGTCCCATGATGAATCGATTTGTGATCTACTATTTCCATTATTGATATTTAAAAGCCCAACATGATTTATGATTCGAAATATGATTTATTTAAATACCCACTATTATTTGATGATTTTCAAGTTATATGTAAGATCTACAAGTATGCATGAAACTATGATTTAAAAATTATGTTTTTGGCCGACTCACGGGCCTCAAGTCATGGCTAGTTCACGTATGTTCAAGCATGTTTATGATTTTCATGATTTAACGAGCCCATGAACTCATGTATGTATTATTATGAGCAATATATATGTTTTGGGAGTAGTATCGAACACCGAGTAGGTTCGGGGCTCCGGTTAAGCCCCGGATCTCATGAACTACATGCCACCGTAGGTATGTCGGGACCCCTTTCATGTTTGTACTTGGCCCAAATAGCCATTTTCATGTGTGATAACTCCCTTCATGATTCCTACCCTTGGCAAGGTACGAACACCCTCCCGACTAGGGCTACAAGTCGGGCTTCATGTGTGCTCATACGTGGTATGTCGGTTAAGGGAATCTCCCACTGTTCCTCATGATATATGCATGTTATGATTATGTATGTTGGCTCAAGTTATGTTAAGCAAGATCTTCTATTATGATTCTAACTATGTTTATGTTATGAATGTTTTGAAAACCTTGAGCCGTATGATACGTTATAATGATTTATGATACGAGCATGCTGTCCTATTCTTATGATATTTTATGAACTTATATATGTTTTAAATATCCATTTTACTTACCTTGCATACTCAGTACATTCCACGTACTGACCACATACTTTTTATGTTGTATCGTCTCATGATACAGCTCCTAGTTCTCAGGCTCATCCTCACCCGTAGATAGATTCGGACTTGCTCTCAGCGCCCTTGGTGAGTCCTCATGTTGTGAGGGATACATGTTCACACTCTATGTTACGCCTTTAGTTTTTGGATGTTGGATTAGTGGGTTAGTTGTCCCATCAATCCGCCTTTCATGTTTAGAGGCTTATCAGACTATAAGTTGTAATCCTCCGTATTGTTTAAGTCTTGTACTGATTTTTCCTTATGATATGTTATGATTATGTTCTCTATGTTAAGTCTTCCGCTCATATGACTAAATTAGATAATGCTCATTCCATGGGTTGACTTGGGGTCTCTCAGGACTCCTTGTCCCGTGTATACGATCCGGGTGTACGTTTGGGTCGTGATATTTGAGCCAAGGCTCCTCATGTTATGTTTTCAGATTATGTATGTAGTGTTATAAATCAACTTCTTCGAAAAATGATGGTTCATCTTCGTTGAAAAATGATGGAGAGCATATGCATGTTTTTGGGAGTAGTGTCTAGCATCGAGTAGGCTAAGGGTTTAGTTAACCTTGTGCCTCAGAACTACGTGCCAATGTAGGTATGTTCAGATTCTTTGGGACCTCCCTTTTGAGCTTTCTCTGCCCCCGAGGGGCCTTTAGCTTGATATCGATATCATGGTAGCGCCCTTAGCCCTGGCAAGGCTTTAGACGGCTCTGCCCACTTGAGTGTAATAGTTGGGACCGCGTAAGCTCTATAATGGTAATGTCGGATGATGAGCCTCCCATTATTCCTCATGATTTTAGTAATGAATGTTCATCAGTCATGATATTACATTTTTAGCAGGTTTGACCCAATGTCCAGTTTTACTTATGATTATTAGTTTCAGCTTTGGGTCATTCGAATCAGTTATGATATGCAGTTATGTTTAAATCATGTTTTCAGATAATATCATGAAATCCTTACTCTTAGAATTCTTATGATAAAACGTTTTATGTTATGCATGATTCCTGATTTTACTTTAGCAATTTTATTTACTTTGCCTACTTGGTGCGTTCCAAGTACTGACGACATACTCTATGTTGTATCATTATATAATATAGGCTCGGACGTTTAGGTTCAGTCCCACCGATGGCCAGATCCTCAGAGTTAGCATCTCTCAGCTTGTTGATGAGTCCTCATCCTTCGAGGACCTTCTCATTCGTTTATCATCAGTATTATCAGTTTCAATTTATTAGTGAGTTAGTTGGGGTCTTGTCCCATCAACTCATCAGATTGTATAGGCTTATCATACATAGTATATATTCAATTTCGGATCAGTTGTATGTATTCCGTTGTTCAGATATTATAGTTATTCAGACTTTAGCTATTTCAAATGTTAGATTTCTACATTTATTGTGTTGAGCTTTAGTTGTCATGTTCATGGCATGGGTCGACTTGGAGCCATTTATGGTTCTTGGTTCCGTGTCTAGATCCGGGCCTATGTTCGGATCGTGAAAAACTTGGTATCAGAGTATTAGGTTTTGAAGTGTCCTAGGGTATCTGAAATCGGTGTTAAGTAGAGTATTTTTCATGAGTGTGAAGCGCGCCACACTTATGATGAAGAAGCTACAAAAAATTTTAGGAAATTTTCCTTCTTTCATTATCTATGTCGTGTGATGAAATGTCTCTCGATCCCTCTAACTCATGCTACACGCATTTGAAGAATCATGCCTCCTCGCCGAGCTAACGAAAAAAGCAATGAAACAGAAATGGCCTTGAAAATGGAAACAGAGATGGGCACCAGCAGGTCCCACCAGCCCACGAGGATCATGTGCCTGAGCAGGTTGCCCATGCTGAGCTTAGGGCAGCCATGCAGATGTTGGCACAGGTATTGACCGCCCAGGCCAACCAACAGGTGGTGGTGCATGTTCCCTAGAATGGAAATGCGGTAGCGACAAGAGTCAGGGACTTTCTCAGGATGAATCCTCCTGAGTTCTTCGGGTTGAAGGTGGAAGAGGATCCACATGAGTTTATTGATGAGATCCAGAAGACCACCCAGATTATGGGGGCGACAGGGGGGAGTGCGTAGACCTAGCCTCTTATTAGTTGAAAGGGGTTGCCCATATCTGGTTCAGACAGTGGAAGGATAGTAGAGCAGTTGGAGTAGGTCCCATTGGTTGGTATGAGTTTCTTACCGCGTTCTTGGATCGGTTATTTTCCCGAGAGATAAGGGAAATCAAGGTAGCTGAGTTTGTGAACCTGAGGCAGAACAACATGACGGTCCAGGAGTATGCTTTAGAGTTCACCCGCTTGTCCAAATATGCACCAGAGATGTGGATGATCAAAGGGATCGAGTGAGCAGGTTCGTACATGGGATAGCGGACTATTTAGTCAGGGATTGCAGGACGCTATGCTTCATCAGGATATGGACTTCTCGCGGTTGGTCTTATACGCCCAGCAGATAGAGGGGGTATAGGTGAGTGATAAAGAGAGGAGTCCAAGAGGACCAAGACCAACAGTTTTGTGTTCTCCAACAAAGGCCTGGTGGTGGGTATCATCAGCAGTCCCAACGGAGATCATCATCCCCTGCGCCGTCAGTAGCGAGTGTGCCATCTATATCTAGGCGCGATCAAAGGGGATGAGCATCAGGCTCTCGAGGTTAGGGGAGCAGACCCGTAGAGTCCAACATTCTAGGATGTGATGGGTGTGGTAGGAGGCACACTGGTTAGTGCTTAGCAGGTACAGGTGCTTGTCTCTGGTGTGGGAAGCCCAGAGATATGCTCAAAGACTGTCCAGCACCTAGATAGGGCCATGGTAGAGGCCAATACCCAACCACTAGTTTAGCAGCCCCACCAGCACGCTCAGCTCAGCAGGGTGCATCCACTAGTGCAGGTGGTGGTCAACGTCAGAACAGATTCTATGCCCTCACATCTCGTCAGGAGTAGGAGGTCTCTCCAGATGTAGTCACTGTATGTTATGAATATTTCACCTTAATGTTTATGCATTATTATATTTAGGGGCTATCTTATCTTTTGTGATGCCCTATGTTGATAATAGTTTCGGAGTCAATCCAAAAATCCTATCAGAACCCTTCTCAGTCTCTACTCTAGTTAGTGATTCAGTTATAGCTCGACGTGTATACAGAAATTGCCCTGTCATAGTCCTTGAGAAAGTCAACTAAGTAAATTTAGTAGAGCTAGACATGAAAGGTTTTGATGTTATCTTTGGCATTGATTGGCTACATGCATGTTATGCCTCAACAATTTGTAGAACATCGTGCGATAGAGTTTTGGTTTTTGGGTGAGCCGGTCCTAGAGTGGGAGGGTAGTTTAGCTGTGTCGGTAGGTCGTTTTATTTCCTACCTTAAGGCTAGAAAGATGATCTCTAAGGGTTGCGTGTACCATCTAGTTAGGGTCATGGATGCTATATCTGAAACCCCAACTATCTAGTCAGTTCCTATAGTGTGTGAGTAACTAGAAGTGTTTCCAGATGATCTACTGGGAATTCCTCCCGAGCGGGAGATCGACTTTGGTATTGATCTTCTTCTCGACACGTGACCTATGTCTATTCCTCCTTACAGAATGGCTCCAGTTGAGCTAGAGGAGTTGAAGGAATAGTTGAAGGACCTCTTAGACAAGGGTTTCATCAGACCTAGCAAGTCCCCGTGTGGTGCACCTGTTCTCTTTGTCTGGAAGGAGGATGGTTCCCTTCGAATGTGCATTGACTATCAGTAGTTGAACATGGTCACAATTAAGAACAGGTATCCCCTCCCTAGAATTGATGACTTGTTTGGCCAACTTCAGGGTGCCAGGTGTTTTTCAAAGGCCTCAGATCCGGATATCATCAGTCCAGGGTTAGAGAGAGTGACATCCCGAAGACAGCCTTTAGGACTCGGTATGGCCACTATGATTTTGCAGTTATGTATTTTGGACTAACAAATGCTCCTACATGTTTTATGGATTTGATGAACATGGTGTTCAAACTGTATTTGGACATGTTCGTGATTGTGTTCATAGATGACATTCTTATATACTCTAGGAGTGAGGAGGAGCATGCCGCTCATTTGAGGGTGGTGCTATAGACTCTTAAGTGCCAACTGTATGTTAAATTCAGCAAGTGTGAGTTTGGTTAAACTCAGTAGCATTTTTGGGTCATGTGGTGTCAAGTGAGGGTGTACAGGTGGACTTTCAAAAGATTGAAGATGTAAAGAATTGACCTAGACTAGTTAGTCCTTCGGATATTAGGTGTTTCTTGGGCTTAGCTGGTTACTACCAGAGGTTTAATTAAAAGTTTCATCCATTGCGACATTGTTGACTAAGTTGACCCAAAAGAAAGTGAAGTTTCAATGGTCATAGGCCTATGAGAAGAGCTTTCAAGAGTTGAAGACTCAACTCACCTCAACACCAATGTTGACTCTACCTGAGGGTACCGATGGGTTTGTGGTATATTATGACTCCTTAAGGATTGGACTTGGTTGTGTATTAATGCAGTATGGTAAAGTTATAGCCTATGCTTCTAGGAAGCTTAAGGTCCATGAAAAAACTATCCGACTTACGACCTCGAATTGGTAGCGGTAGTATTTTCCTTGAAGATTTGGAGACACTATATGTATGGGGTCAATGTGGATGTGTTTACGGACCACAAAATCCTATAGTACGTGTTTACACAGAAGGATCTAAATCTACGTCAAAGAAGGTGGTTGGAGCTTCTTAAAGATTATGACATGAATGTCCTTTACCATCCAGACAAGGCTAATGTGGTGGCTAACTCCCTTAGCAGACTTTCTATGGAGAGTGTGTCCCATGTGGATGAGGGGAGAAAAGAGTTGGTGAGGGATGTGCATCATCTTGCACGACTAGGAGTTCATCTAGTTTATTCGACAAATAGTTGTGTCATTGTTCATAATGGATCAGAATCTTCTTTGTGACTGAAGTCAAGGCTAAGAAAGACGAGGATCCTATTTTGGTTAAGTTGAAGGAAGTGGTTCAGAATCAGAAGGTGGAGGTTTTCTCCCAAGGAGGAGATAGTGTACTTTGATCGGTTGTATGTCTTGAGTGTTGATGATTTGAGGGACCGGATGTTGCGTGAGGCTTATGGTTCCCAATATTCTATACATCCAGATGCTACCAAGATGTATCGTGACCTACATGAAGTCTATTAGTGGAATGGCATGAAGAAGGACATAGTAGAGTTTGTGGCAAAGCGTCCGAATTGTCAACAAGTGAAAGTTGAGCACTAAAGACCCGAATGTGTGCTTCAAGACATTAGTATCACCACTTGGAAGTGGGAGGAATTCAATATGGACTTCATTATAGGGTTGCCTCGTACTCATCGACAATATGACTCTATTTGGATGGTTATAGATAGGTTGACTAAGGCAGCTCATTTTCTATAGGTCAAAACTACTGATTCAGTAGAGAATTATGCTAAATTGTATATTTGGAAGTTAGTTCGGTTGCATGGAGTGCCCTTGTCTATCATATCAGATAGAGGTACTCAGTTTACCTGCTAGTTTCTGAGGTCATTTCAGAAGGGACTCAGTACTCAAGTCAAACTTAGCACATCTTTCCATCCGCAGATAGATGGGCAGGCTGCGCAGACTATTCAAACTCTTGAGGACATGTTGAGAGCATGTGTGATTGATTTTAAAGGTAGTTGGCATGAACATTTACCTTTCATTGAGTTTTCATATAACAACAACTACCATTCCAGCATTCAGATGGCTCCGTTTGAGGCTCTTTATAGGAGGAGGTGTAGATCGCCTATTGGTTGGTTAGAAGTCAGTGAAGCTATGTTGGTAGGACCAGATTCAATTCATGAGGCTATGAAGAAAGTCTAGCTTATAAGGGAAAGGTTGAGAACAACTCAGAGTCGTCAAAAGTCCTATGTTGATGTGAGAAGGAGAGAACTTGAGTTTGAAGTTGATGACTGGGTGTTTCTGAAGGTATCTCCCATGAAGGGGGTGATGAGATTTGGAAAGAAGGGGAAACTTAGTCCCTGTTATGTTAGCCCGTATAGGATTGTGAGACGTGTTGGCAAGGTGGCTTATGAATTGGAGTTTCCCTCAGAATTGGCTTTAGTACATCCAGTTTTCCATGTATCGCTTTTAAAAAAGTGCATGGATGATCTGACTTTGATTGTTCTGGTGGAGAGAGTAGATGTGAAGGATAGCCTTAGCTACGAAGAAGTTCCAGTTGAAATACTTGATTGTTGGGTTATGAAGCTAAGAAACAATGAAGTAGCTTCAGTAAAGGTTTTGTGGAGAAATCAGCATGTTGAGGGAGCTACGTGGGAAGTCGAAGCAGATATGATGGCTAAATACCCGCATCTATTTCCTTCCGGTTCAGTTCCAGCTTGAGGTATCAGTTTCCTCCTTAGTACTATATTCAGTTTCATGTTCAGTTCATGTGTTCCAGTTTCTTTCATGTATAGTGCATGCATGTGTGATTCATTAATTCAGTTCAATCATGTATTTCAGTTCGGAATCAGTCACTCCATCAGTTTTCAGCTTTAGATGTTCAGTATTTGGGATGATAGTCTATTCCCCAGCTTTTTAGTATGTTCTTTCACATTCGAGGATGAATGTCCCCAAGGGGGAGATATTATAATACCCCGAAAGTCCCTAAGATTAGATCTGAGGGTTCAAGCAAAGAAAATGGGAAAATGTTGCCCAAGTCACAAGATGAGTCATCCAGTGACCCGTAGGGAGATATCACAAGTCATTAAGTGACTCGTGAAGTAAGGAAAAGTTGAAGAAGACTCGTGGTATGAGGGTGACCACGAAAGGCAGCCACGAGTTTTGATCTGACTCCACGACTCATGGAGTTGGTCGTGACCAGGAGCTGAGTTAGAGATTGAATTTTGGCAGAAGACTTAACGACTAGGACTCAATGACTCATCAAGTTCACCATGAGTCGTGACGTCACTCGTGGTGACTGGCAGTGTCCATTTTCTCTGCATTTTAGTAAGGGTGTTTTTCGTAATTCCTAATCCCTTAGGTCCTAAAGTACGTCATTTTAAGCTCAGTTAGGAGGGTTTTAAGAGTACTTAACCTATCATAATCCTTTCCATTCCATGTATGCAAGATTAGAGTGAACCATTGGAGATCAAGCTTGAGAATTTCCTAGGTTCTGCCCCAAATCTCTTGGGCAATCAAGAAAGGGTGTGAAATCAAAATTTTCAGGTATGTAGGATTATGAATGAGAGTTTCTCTTCAGTCTCATGCCTAATTCTCTTCTCAATTTCATGAATTCAAGGATGTGATTTCATGGGGTTTCAACCCACTGATGAAATCCTCTATGTATCTATCATGGGTTAATTATATTCATGTTTCTAATGATGTTTTAAGATTCATGAGCATGGTTTATACCGATTTTGATTATAAATTATGATTTTAAAGTTTTAGGAATATTATGCCCAATTATGCAAGTTTCATGAAAAATTGAGATTATGATGTATGTTTTCAAGCATGATGAGATGCCTATTATGAAAGTATGATTATGAATTACCCATGTATATATCCATTTTTTTGACTATCAAGTCTATTTAAAGCATGTTAAAGTTTGGGCAAGCCCATATGATCAACTATGTTTCATGTTTTACTTTAATTTCATGATATTAGCTTACCACATGTTTTTGGAGTCTAAACTCCCACTTTTTAGCTTGTGGTATGGTTTGAGACAAGGCTTCTCATGTTATATTTTCTGATTATGTATGTAATGTTATGATTCAGGTTCGTCGAAAAATGATGGTTCAGCTTCGTTGAAAAATGATGGAGAGCATATGCATGTTTTTGGGAGTAGTGTCTAGCATCGAGTAGGCTAAGGGTTCAGTTAACCCTGTGCCTCAGAACTACGTGTATGTTCAGATTCTTTGGGACATCCCTTGTGAGCTTTCTCTGCCCCCGAGGGGCCTTCAAGTTGATATCAATATCATGGTAGCACCCTTATCCCTGGCAAGGCTTTGGACGGCTCTGCCCATTTGAGTGTAATAGTCGGGACCACGTAAGCTCTATCGTGGTAATGTCAGTTATATGACGAGTCTCTCATTGTTCCTCATGATTTCAGTAATGCATGTTCATTAGTCATGGTATTATGTTTTCAGCAGGTTTGACCCAATGTTCAATTTTACTCATGTTTATCAGTTTCAGCTTTGGGTCATTCGAATCAATTATGATATGCAGTTATGTTTAAATCATGTTTTTAGATAATAGCATGCAAGCCTTACTCTCAGAATTCTTATGATAAAATGTTTTATGTTATGCATGATTCCCGATTTTACTTATTTAGTGGTTTTACTTACCTTGCATACTCGGTACTCTCAAGTACTGACGACATACTCTATACTGTATCGTTTCATGATACAGGCTCGGACGTTCAGGTTCAGTCCCGTCAATAGCCAGATCCTCAGAGTTAGCATTTGTCAGCTTGTTGGTGAGTCCTCATCCTTCGAGGACCTTCTCATCCGTTTATCATCAGTATTATTAGTTTTAGTTTATTAATGAGTTAGTTGGAGTCTTGTCCCATCAACTCGTCAGATTGTAGAGGCTTATCCGACATAGTATGTATTCAGCTTCAGATCAGTTTTATGTATTCTGTTGTTTAGATATTATAGTTATTCAAACTTCTGCTATTTCAAATATTAGATTTCCGTAGTTATTGTGTTGAGCTTTAGTTGTCATATTCATGACATGGGTCGACTTGGAGCCATTTATGGTTCTAGGTTCTATGTTTAGATCTGGGCCTATGTTCAGGCCGTGACACGAACAAGGGCTCAGACTAGGGCACAGTCCAATCCTCATCCTGAAGTTGTGAATGGGAGTCAGCCCCGAGTTGCTTCTCCAGAGCGAGTACAAGACAGGTTGTTCAGGATGCTCCATTGATAGTACCAGCTGTTGCCCTGCCTACGGATGTAGTAATGAGATTGTTGAATGTGTTAATGGCTTTGGTGCCTAATCATGGTGGATTTCCAGTTCCTCAAACTACTTCGCAAGTGCAAATACAAGTTCAAGTTCAGTTGAATGTTGTAGCTACACAGATACCTTAGTTGACCCCTCAGTCGACTGTTCATTCAGTTGCAACTACTGAGCAATCCAAAGATCTTAAGAATTTCATGGATCTTAAGCCACCAGAGTTCGATGTGATGCCAACTTCTCTTGAGCCTCAGAAGTTCATTGATTGTTGTGAAAAGATACTGACTATATTGGGGTTGAAAGAGACTCGAGGTTTGGAATTTACCACTTTCTTATTCTCAGGGTCTGTAGAGGCATGGTGGACTTTAGTTCAGAGAGGCAGACAAGTAGGGTTACCACGTATCACTTGGTTAGCATTTTCAACAATGTTTAAGGATAGGTTCATTCCCTTGAGCAAATAAGACGACATGAGATGTCAGTGTAATAATCTATGCCAGAGAGCTATGACAGTTACAGAGTATGAGGATAAGTTCACTGAGTTATCTAGGTATGTTCCATTTTTAGTTGAAGACTCGAGGGAGAAGGTGAGATGATTTGTGGATGGATTTGAGCATCATTACCATAGTTCTGTGATACGAGATGTGCGAAGTGGTACATATTCAGATGTAGTTGACACTGCCCTCCATTGTGAGTGCTATTTAGAAATGGAAAGAGCTAAGCGAGAAAGAAAAAGGGCACGTAACACGGGCAGGTTTAGTGGTGCTCTATCTGGGGGCAAGAATGACCATCATCGTGGGCAATCCAGGCCAACGCAGTCAGAGTCAATGGTACAGTCTTCGAGAGGTGATAATCTAGCTAGACAGGGTCAACAACAGATGCAGAGAAAGGGTAACAACTCATATCAGTCAAGTCCATATCTAAAGTGTCCTAATTGTGGTAGGCATCATGGTAGTCGTTGCTATGGGGTTGCTGGTCCTTGTTTTACTTGTGGTGAAAAGGGGCATATTGCTAGATATTGTCCTAAGGGGAACTTTAGTACTATTTAGGCTACAACATATTTGCAGGGAACTGCTATGGTACACCTTCTCAGGCTCAGTCAGCTAGTGCTCGTGGACAGGGTCGACAAGGTATACAGGTTGCTCAACGAGAAGATGAACCAACGAGATTCTTCGCTATGGCCAGATAGGATATCGAGGCATCTAATGCAGTAGTAACAGGTATTATCATTATCAATTCTCATGGGGCACATGCTCTTATTAATCCTGGTTCTACATATTCGTATGTATCTCCATCTTTTGCTATATTCTTAGAAGGAAGAGTTGAGTCTCTTATTGTTCCATATATAGTTATGACCCCATTGGGGAGACTTTGGCAGTGGATGAGTTTATAGAGATTGTATAATATCTGTTCAGGATAGGGATGCCGTAGTTGATCTACTAAAGTTGCCCATGTCTGACTTTGATGTGATTATGGGTATGGATGGTTATCATCATGTTATGCTTTAGTTGATTGATATTCTAAGCTTATAAGTTTTAATTTTCCTGGAGAACCACCTTTAGTATGGAAAGGCTTCATTGCTTTGACCCAAGGAAAGATAATATATTATGTAAAGGCACGTCAAATGGTTAATCATGGGTGTTTGGGTTTTATTGCTATCGTTCATGATACTCGAGCGGAGGATGTTAATATTGGCAGTGTTCCTATTGTTAGAGAAATTGTTGATGTATTTCTAGAGGATTTTCCTGGGCTACCCCCAATAAGAAAAATTGAGTTCAATATTGATTTAGTCCTAGGAACTCAACCTATTTCTATTCCTCTATACCATATGGCCCAGCTGAGTTGAGAGAACTAAAGGTTCAACTCCAAGAGCTATTTGATAAGGGGTTCATCAGGCCTGCTGTATTGCCTTGGGGTGCAGCTGTGTTATTCGTGAAAAAGAAAGATGGTACAATGAGGATATGCATTGACTATAGACGGCTAAATAAGGCAACGATCAAGAATAAATACTCGTTGCCTCATATTGATGATTTATTCGATCAGCTACAATGTGCTACTCACTTTTCCAAAATTGACCTGAGGTTGAGTTACCATCAATTGAGAATCAAGACCGAAGATATCTCTAAGATAGTCTTTCGAACAAGATATGGACACTTTGAATTCCTGGTGATGTCTTTCGGGTTAACTAATGCACCTGTGGCTTTTATGGACCTCATGAACAGGGTATTCAAGCCATACTTAGACCATTTTGTGATTGTGTTCATTGATGACATTCTGGTCTACTCCCGGAGTAAGGCAAAACATGAGCAACAGCTGACAGTTGTGCTACAAACACTTAGAGAAAAAATAATTTATGCCAAGTTCTCAAAATATAAGTTCTGGTTGGGCATAATTTCCTTTTTAGGACACGTAGTGTCACGGGATGGAATTCAAGTTGATCCAAAGAAGATCGAAGCGATTCGAGATTGGCCTTGACCCAGTACTCCTACAGAGATAAACAGCTTCTTAGGACTAGCTGGATATTACAGAAGGTTTATGGAGGGCTTCTCAAAGATATCTGCTCTATTGACATGTTTAACTCAGAAAAGGTGTAGTATTCCAATGGTCTAATGGATGTGAAGAAGGTTTTAAGAAATTAAAGACCGCATTGACAATGACTCCGATTTTGACGTTAACTATAGTGGAGGGTGGTTTCACCATTTATTGTGATGCATCTTAAGTCGGATTGGGTTGTGTCTTAATGTAGAATGGTAAAGTGGTGGCATATGCATCTCGACAACTAAAGATTCATGAGAAGAATTATCCGACTCATAACCTGGAATTGGCCGCAGTCATATTTGCACTGAAGATCTGGCGTCACTATATATATGGTGAGCCATGTGAAATTTATACAAATCATAAGAGTCTACAATACATATTCAAGAAAAAAGATCTAAATCTGAGACAATGATGGTGGTTAGAGTTACTTAAAGATTATGATCTTACCATTTTGTATCACCCTATAAAGGCGAATGTGGTGGCGGATGCCTTGAGTAGAAAGTCTATGGGTAGTTTGGCCCGGTTCACTATTTAAAAGCTATCTATGGTTATGGATATTCGGGCATAGGCCAATCAGGGAGTTCAAATTGATCATACAGTACCAGGAAAGTTACTAGCGGGTATGGTGGTACAATCGTCCTTAGTTGGACAAGTCAAGACTCACCAATATGAAGATCCATACCTTGATAAACTATGAGATTGAGTGCAGGATGAGGGCGTTAAGTCATTCTCTATTGATGGTGAGGGCGTGCTTCATCAACATGATAGATTGTGTATTCCCATTGTGGGTGATGTGAAACAGCTGATTCTTGAAGAGGCTCATAGTTCACGATACTCCATTCACCCAGGTACTACAAAAATGTATCAAGACTTCATGGATTATACTGGTGGAAGGGTATGAAGGCTAATATTTTAAAGCATATGACTAGTTGCTTAAATTGTTAACAAGTCAAGTATGAACATAAAAAACCTGCGGGAGTAATGCAAAACTTGATCATCCCAGAGTGGAAGTGGGAGAGAATTACTATGGATTTTGTTGTTGGGTTGCCAAGTACTTTCAAGAAACATGACTCAGTTTGGGTGATTGGGATAGACTCACAAAGTTAGCATATTTCATATCAATTCGGGTTACTCATACCGCAAAGAAGTTAGTAGATATTTACCTTCGTGAGATAGTTTGGCTTCATAGTGGGCCTATTTCAATAATATCTGATCTAGGTGCACAATTCACTGTTGAGTTTTGGAAGTCTTTTCAAAAGTCATTAGGTTCGCAAGTTGAGTTGAGTACAACTTTTCATCCACAAACTAACGGACAATTTGAATAGGTTATTCAGATCTTGGAGGACATACTTAGGGCTTGTGCAATCAATTTTGGTGGTCATTGGGACAATTAGTTTCCTTTGGCAGAGTTTCTTATAATAACAGCTACTAATCGAGTATACAAATGGCACTATTTGAGGCTCTATATGGTTGCAAGTGTCGTTCTCCAGTTAGATGGTTTGAACCTGGCGAAGCACAATTATTAGGTCCATATTTAGTTCAGCAAGCTTTGGAGAAAGTTGCATTGATACCAGAACGACTTAAGACAACACAAAGTAGACAAAAGTCCTATGCAGATAAGCAAGTACGTGATATGAAGTTCATGAAGGGTGAGAAAGTCTTTCTAAAAGTTTCCCCTATGAAATGAGTTATGAGATTTGACCAAAAAGGTAATTTAAGTCCTAGATATATTGGTCCTTATGAGATTTTGGATTAGATTGGGTTGGTGGCGTATGGACTTGCCTTACTTTCGAGATTGTCCGCTGTTCATCCTGTGTTTCATGTGTCCATGCTTAGAGGATATGTTCATGATGATAGTCATAAGATCTAGCCGGAGGACATGGAACTTGATGAGAATTTGACTTATGAGGAAGGTCCGATATCTATTATTCATATGTAAGTGCGACAATTGAGGTCCAAGAAGGTGTCTTCCGTCAAAGTGTTATGGCGCAATCATCCAATCGACAAGACTACTTGGGAGTTCGTGGCGGACATGCAAGATAGATATCCTCACTTATTTGACTCTATAAGTATGATTATAAACCCATTCGAGGACGAACGTTATTTTTAGAAGGGGAGAATGTAATAACCCTAATTTTATAAAAGGTTATTTAGTAATTACGCAAGAAAAAGATAAGAATTTAAAAATAATTGTAATAATAATAGTAATAATAAGGGCTAAAGCCCAATTGAACTAAAAACTTATAAAATCAGAAATTGCTAGTGGATAAAAAAAGAAATCACACAGGAGTAGAAAGAAAAAACAAAACGCAGGAAAAAAAGAAAATCGTGCAGAAGAGGAGAGAAAAAAGGAAGAGAAAAGGGAAGAAAAGAATAAGGATTTTCGATCCAAAGAATAAAGGTAATGATCCAAATTTTTTCCTTGATTTATTACACGATTATAAGAAAGTTTATAGAATAGAAACATGGAGAAATTTTGAAGAATTGAGAAAGTTTAGCCCTAGGATTCTTCAACCTAAATCATCAATTTGAAAGGACAAATGTTATCAACATTCAATTTTTATTAATGTTCTAGAATCCTATAATCGAGGAGATCTGTGGGTGGTCATAGTTCGGAAATTCTGCCCCGTTGACCAAAGTTGACTTTTTCAGTCAAACATTTGACCACAAATTTGACTTTCGTTAATAATTAAGAAAAAATCTACCAAAGGATTTTTAACCATTCTAAATCCATTTTTGTGTAGCTTGAGGTGACCCCCGAACCCGAGAGCATAGTTCTGAGTTATTGAAAAGTATGCTTGAGTTGTGTATTCGAGGTAAGTGAGATTTTAAGATTTAGTGCTTGCTTTTTAAACCTGTCATAAAAATTATGTTTTGTCTGCCTGGTCCATGTGTTGGAACAAGCATGTATTTGACAGAATCTGTGGTCTTTAACCAAACACATATATGTTATTTTAAGAAAAATATTTTTTGAGGAAAATTATTTAATAATTGATCTTACTTCACTGCCATGATAGAGTTACTACGAGCATACATGCGCTTGTCATGATATGTTAGGGGCCTT
>JACEIK010006624.1:46734-58977 GCA_018107945.1 Datura stramonium | reverse complement strand
CTAGCCTGTAGAAAGTTATGAGTAGGGTTTCCGACAACATATGATTTTCCCTAACTTTGGTAATACTTAAAGTCTCCTATGATTATTATTATTATTATGTGAAATTCATGTTTTTGGCTTCATTTATACATATTCATTTCTAGCCCTAATTTTAGCATGATTTTGGATTGAAGATTACATGATTTAAAGGCTGGTAAGAAATGTTGTACTATTTATTCTATCACCTGAGTGTGAATTCTAGCATAAATTCTTTAAATAAAAATTAATATTTTTAGATTATAAGAATGCTTAGTATTTCAGAAATATCACTTATCAGTTATTAGTATTACCAGATTTTCAGTATTATTCAGTTTATCAGGTCCTTTAGACTCTCAAGACACTTCCAAATAAGTAGTTCTGATTCAGTCTTAGGACATCAGTTCAGGCTATAAGTATAGATAGATACAGTTAGTTCTTCAGTTGGGAGTAATACTTAACACCGAGTGGGTCAGGGTTCAGCACACCCAGGTTCCCACAACTATGTTCCACCGTAGGTCTTTAGCCTACATGGACATCAGCTTAGTGATCACACAACCATATCTTTATACCATTGCAAAGTATATTAGGTCCTATCGATAGGGCATATACATCGAACTTCATATTTAGCTCACGTGGTTATATGTTAGTTAATAGGCACTCCCATATTACAGTTATAACTCCTAGTCCAGTCTCAGTTTTAGATTTTAGGATATGACATAATCATTAGCTAGTTTTTACTAGCTTTACAGTATTATCAGATTTCAGGCTGCTTACAACATTCATGTTTTAGATAGGGTTATTGCATGTCATTTCAGTATTACTTACTGTTTTTACCAGTATGTCTATATTTTTACTTCATATCGCACATACTCAGTACATTTAAAGTACTGACCATATACCTTCTATGCTATATCATCTTATGATATAGGCTCAGGAACTTAGGCATAGCAGCGCGGTTAGTTGTCACAACCCGGACGTAGACCTGGATTGCAACACAGGACAAGGAGCCTCGAGAGACTCCAAGTCGACCCATGGCATGAAAATACATCTATCTAAATCAAGTAAAGCTAAATACTCAACATGATAACATAGAAGAAGCATAATCATAACATAACATGAAAAGCGAAACGCACTTTATACATGAAAGTTGAATACTACACATAGTTTGAAAGCCTCTAAAACATCAGATGGGTTGATGGGAAAACACCCCCAACTAACCCAACAAGTATGGAAACTGAACGTAAAGAGATAATTGATACCAACTGGTCCTCGGAGAATGAAGACTCAACCAATGAGCTGGATGCTAACTCCGAGAATGAGCTAATGACGTTGTTAGGTCTGAAGATCGAAGCCTGTATCATGAAACGATACAGCATAGAGTATGTGGTCAGTACGTGGAATGTACCGAGTATGTAAGGTAAGTAAAATGGACATTTTAAATGCATAAAAGATCATAAGAGTAGGACAACATGCTCATATCATAAACATCATAATGTAACATAATGCTCAAGGTTTTCAAAACATTTGTAAACCAATCAATATCATAATCGTACAAGAAAACTTTATAAAACATAACTTGAGCCAAGGTAACATAAATATAACCAAGCATAAATCATGAGGAATAATGAGAGGTCTCGTCATAACGGACACCATCATGGTAGAGCCTTACATGATGCCCCAACTATCCCACTCAAGTGGGTAGAGTCGTCCCAGGCTTGCCAGGCAAGGGATGTGCATTATGTGATATCACGAAAGAGGGGATACATTAACATTATAAGGTACCAAAATGAACCTACAGTGGCACGTATCTATGAGACACCGGCATGGTCTTTTGAACGCCGAGCTACTCGGTGCTAGACACTGCTCCCAAAAATATGCACATTAGGCTCGTACGTAAATCATAAATATCATTCATGAGATTCATGGCCAAATAAACATTAACATCGTTGATCCCCATTTACATACATGCTTAGCCATGAATCAAGGGCCTATAAGTGGGCCAACTTCATAAATCAATCAATCATGAGATCCATATATGTGACTTGGTACAAAATTTACAGTTTTCTCTATTTCAACTCTGGGGTCTGATCTTTGGGCATCCAGGGTATAACAATATCTCCCCTTTGGGAACATTCGTCCTCGAATATTGGAAAAACACATAAAAAGCAGATAAATGCAATCATCATATTTAAATACTGATCATTTAAGTAGAAAACTGATAGAATGACTATCTCTGATTCAAGCTACATGGCTGAACTGAATTCATGAATCATATACACATTCACATACGTGAAAGAAACTTGGGCACATGAACTGAACATGGAAACTACTGAGAGTTTTAGGGAAAAAACCAATACCTTAAGATGGAATTAAGCTGGTAGAGAATAAATGTGGGTATCTAGCCATCATCTCTACTTTGGCTTCCCATGTAGCTTCTTCAACATGTTGATTCCTCCATAAAACTTTGACTGAAGCTACTTCCTTGTTTCTTGGCCTTCAAACCTGAAAATCCAGTATTTCCAATGGAACCTATTCATAATTAAGGTTGTCCTTCATACCAAAACTATCCACCGGGACAACTAGAGGGGGATCACCCAAACACTTCTCAAAAGCGATACATGAAAAATAGGATGCACGGAAGCAAATTCTGAGGGCAACTCCAATTCATATGCCACCTTTCCAACCCGTTTCACAATACGATAAGGGCCAACATAACGAGGGCTGATTTTCCTTTCTTTCCAAATCGCATCACTCCCTTCGTGGGAGACACCTTCAGAAATACCCAATCATCCACTTCGAACTCGAGTTCTCTCCTTCTCATATCAGCATAGGACTTTTGGCGACTTTGAGCTATTTTCAACTTATCCCGTATGAGCTGAACCTTTTCCATAGCCTCATGGACTGAATGTGGTCCTATCATCACAGCTTCACCAACTTCAAACCAAAAAATAGGCGATCTACGTCTCCTCCCATGGGGAGCCTCAAACGGAGCCATCTGAATACTGGAATGGTAGTTGTATTGTATGCAAACTCGATAAGAGGAAACTATTCATCCCAACTACCCTTGAAGTCAATCCTGCATGCTCTCAACATGTCTTCAAGAGTCTAGATTTTCCGCTTCGCTTGACCATCCGTTTGCAAGTTAAATATTGTGCTGAGCTTAACCTGAGTACCTAGTCCTTTTAGAAACGATCTCCAAAACTGAAAGGTAAACTGGGTATCTCTGTTTGATATGATGGACAAAGGCACTCCATGCAACTGAACTAGCTCTCGAATGTATAGTTTGTCATAATCCTCTACTGAATCCATGGTTTTGACTGGTTGAAAATAAGCGGCTTTGGTCAACCTATCTACAACAACCCAAATTGAGTCATATTGTCGTTGAGTGCGAGGAAACCTTGTGATGAAGTCCATATTGATTTCTTCCCACTTCCAAGTAGGAATACTGATATCCTGAAGCACCCCTCTTGGTCTCTGATGCTCGACCTTCACTTGTTGACAGTTTGGACACTTAACCACAAATTCTGCGATGTCCTTCTTCATGCGTGGAACATGGATGGATTAAATACCTAGCTCTATGAGCCTCGTGCAACATCCGATCCTCAAATCACTAACATTTGGAACACATAAGCGACCCTGGTAACGAAGCACCATCTCCCCCTTTGGAGAAGACCTCTACCTTCTGATTTTGTATGGCTTCCTTTAACTTAACCAAAATAGGGTCCTCGTCTTTCCTAGATTTTACATCAGTCACCAAGGATGATTTTGATCTATTCTGAATAATAACCCCGCCATCGGTTGAATCAACCAATCGAACTCCCAACCTTGCAAGTCGATGCATGTCTTTCACCAGCTCCTTCTTTCCCTCATCTATGTAGGACACACTTGCCATAGAGAGTCTACTAAGTGCGTCTGCGACTACATTAGCCTTGCCCTGATGGTGAAGCACACTCATATCATAGTCTTTAAGTAGCTCTAACCACCTCCTTTGCCGAAGATTGAGATCCTTATGGGTAAACACATATTGTAGACTCTTATGGTTCGTAAACACATCCACGTGGACCCCGTACAAATAACGTCTCCATATCGTCAAGGCGAATACCACCACGGCCAATTCAAAATCATGGGTCGGGTAATTCTTCTCATGAACTTTCAGCTGTCTGGAGGCGTATGCTATAACCTTTTGGTGCTGCATCAATACACACCCAATTTCAATCCTTGACGCATCACAATACACCACAAACCCATCGGTACCCTCCAGTAGAGTTAACACCTGTGCTGAAGTAAGTCAGGTCTTTAACTATTGAAAGCTTATCTCACAAGCCTTTGACCATTGGAACTTTACCTTCTTCTAGGTTAGTTTCATCAATGGTGCTGCAATAGATGAAAACCTCTCAACAAATCTCTGTTAATAGCCCACTAAGCCCAACAAACTCCTGATATCTGAAGGATTCGCCTGTCTAGGCTAATTTTTCACCACTTCTATTTTCTGAGAGTCCACTTGTATTCCTTCATTCGATACTACATGGCCCAAAAACGCCACTGAGTTCAAAAAAAACTCATACTCGCTGAATTTAGCATATAATTTATGATCCTTCAAAGTCTGCAACACCACCCTCAAATGAGCGGCATGCTCCTCCTCGCTCTGCGAGTGTATAAGGATGTCATCAGTGAATATGATCACGAACATGTCTAAATATGGCTTGAACACCCTGTTCATCAAGTCCATAAAAGTTGTAGGAGCATTCGTTAGTCCAAAAGACATAACTACAAACTCATAATGACCATACCGCATCCTGAAGGCTGTCTTCGGGATGTCGCTCTCCCGAACTCTGAGCTGATAGTACCTGGATCTGAGATCTATCTTCGAAAAACACTTGGCACCCTAAAGCTGGTCAAACAATTCATCGATCTTAGGTAGAGGATACCTGTTCTTGATGGTGACCTTGTTTAATTGCCGATAATCAATACACATACGAAGAGAACCATCTTTCTTCGGACAAAGAGAGCTGGTGCACCCCAGGGGGATTTGCTTGGTCTAATGAAACCCTTATCCAAAAGATCCTTCAACTCCTTTAGCTCAGCTGGAGCCATTATGTAGGGAGGAATAGATATAGGCTGTGTGTGGGGAAGAAGGTCAATACCAAAATTAATTTTCCTCTCGGGAGGGATACCCAAAAATCATCAGGGAACACTTCCGGATACTCACTTACCTTTGGAACTGACTGGATAGTCGGGGTCTCAGACTCAGCATCCTTAGCCCTAACTAGATGGTATACGCAACCCTTAGAAATCATTTTCCTAGCCTTAAGATAGGAAATAAAATGGTCTACAGGAACGATCGAACTACCCTTCCATTCTAAGACTGACTCACCTGGAAAATGGAACTCCACCGCACGGATTCTATAATTAACAGAAGCATAACATGCATACAACCAATCCATGCCGAGAATAATATCAAAGTTAGTCATGTATAACTTTACTAGGTCTGCGGATGTGACTTTCTGCAATACTGTGATTGGGCAACTTCTATACACCCGCCTTGCTACAACTGAATCACCAACGGGAGTAGAAACTGAGAATGGTTCTGACAGAATTTTGAGACTGACTCTAAAGCTACCAGCATTATAAGGTGTCACAAAAGATAAGGTAGCCCATGGATCTAAGAAAAGCATAAGCATCAAGGTGAAACACTCATAACATACCAGTAACCACATCCGGTGAAGTCCCCTGTTCCTGACGTGAGGCGAGGGCATAGAATCTGTTTTGGCGTTGTCCGCCACCCCCACTAGTGGATGCCAGGGAACAGAGCTGAACGTGATGGAGCTACTACTGACTTGGTAGTTTGTGCATGGCCTCTGTCATCATCCTGTCTAGCAAATGGATATGCTCGGCGCATGTGGCCGGATCTACCGCACCTACAACAGATATCTGAGTTGAGTAAGCACTCCCCAGCATGACTCTTTCAACACTTCCCGCAGGCTGGAAATGTGTGCTCTACCCGCATGCCCCTCTTGTCTCTCGAAACTGAGGCCCTACTCCTCTAATCACCCTTGGTTCTGGATGAAACACTAGCTGGTGATGGTGTTGGAGCTAGTGACCTTTGCTGAATCTGAGAGCAGTGACCACCACCGGACCTCTGCTGAGTGAACCCATAGCTATCTGTCCGGGCCCTTTTGGCCTCTCTCTCCCTCATATGCGCTGCCTCCATCTATTGGGCGTACAAGACTATCCGAGGGAAATCGATATCCTGGTGAAGCATAGCGATCCTGCAATCTTTTTCCAAATAGTTCGGCACCCCATGAATAAACCTTTTCACTCGCTCCCTCTAATCAACCACTAACTCTGGGGCGTATCTTGATAAGCGAGTGAACTCAATGGAATACTCTTGTACCTCCATCTTCCCTTGCTTAAGAGTCACGAACTCGACTGCCTTCAATTTCCTCATCTCACGAGGGAAGAACCGATCTAGGAAGGCAACATTGAACTCCTCCCAAGTGACAAGGCCTTCTCTGGCGGCCCTACTATCTTTCCACTATCGAAACCAGATGTGTGTGACCCCTTTCAATTGATATGAAGCCAACTCAGCACACTCAACTCCATTCAGCCCCATGACCTGGCTGATCTTCACAATCTTATCAATGAACTCATGCGGGTCCTTATCTACTTTTGACCCAAGGAACTCTAGCGGGTTCGTTCTCAAGAAATCTCTAACTCAAGCTTCCACCGTATTTTCATTTTGTGGAATATTTGCCATCACCTACTGGTTGACCTAAGCGGTCAAGGCCTGTGCTAACATCTGAATAACTGCCCGGAATTCAGCATGGGCAACCGGCTCCGGTGCATGGTGCTCCTGGACTGGTGGGGCTTGTTGGTGCCTGCATCTGTTGCCATCCCCGTGGCCATTTCCATTCCCATTCCTTCTACCGTTAACTCTGCGGGGATCCATGATTCTGCAATCGCAAATAGCATAAGTTAGAAGGATAGGGGTTACATTTCATTGTACGACATAGATCATGAAAGAAGGGAACATTTTCTAAACATCTCGTAGTCTGTTCGTCATAAGTGTGGCGCGCTTCACACCCATGAAAAAAGACTCTACTTAACGCGGCTTTCAAACACCCTAGGACATATCAAACCTGGCTCTGATACCAAGTTTGTCACAACTCGGACGTAGACCCGGATTGCAACACAGGACAAGGAGCCCCGAGAGACTCCAAGTCAACCCATCACATGAACATACATCTATCTTAATCCAGTAAAGAGGAATACTTAACATGATAACATAGAGGAAGCATAATCATAACATAACATGGAAAGAGAAACGAACTTTATACATGACAGCTGAATACTACACATAGTTTAAAAGCCTCTAACATATTAGATAGGTTGATGGGACAACACCCCTAACTAACCCGACAAGTCTAGAAACTGAACATAAAGAGATAACTGATATCAACTGGTCCTCGGAGAATGAGGAATCACCAATAAGCTAGATCCTAACTTCAAGAATGAGCTAATGACGGTGCTAGATCTGAATATCGGAGTGTGTATCATGAAACGATACAACATAAAGTGTGCGGTCAGTACGTGAAATGTATCGAGTATGTAAGGTAAGTAAAACGGACATTTGTAATGCATAAAAGATCATAAGAGTAGGACAACATGCTCATATCATAAACATCATGATGTAACATAAGGCTCAAGGTTTTCAAAACATTCGTAAACCAATCAATATCATAATCGTACAAGAAAACTTTATAAAACATATCTTGAGCCAAGGTAACATAAACATAACCATGCATAAATCATGAGGAACAATGGGTGGATGCGTCATAACTGACACCATCATGGTAGAGCCTTACATGACGCCCCAACTATCTCACTTAAGTGAGTATAGTCGTCCCAGGCTCCCCAGCCAAGGGACGTGCATTATGTGATATCACAAAAGAGGGGATCCATTAACATTGTAGTGTATCAACATGAACCTACAGTGGCATGTAGTTATGAGACACCGGCGTAGTCCTTTGAATGTTGGGCTACTCGATACTATACACTGCTCCAAAAAACATGCACATTAGGCTCGTACATAAATTATAAACATCTTTCATGAGATTCATGGCCAAATAAATATTAACTTCGTTGATCCCCATTTATATACATGCTTATCCATGAACCAAGGGCCCGTAAATTGGCCAACGTCATAAATCAATCAATCATGAGATCCATATCATAAATCATAAATCATGCTTGAACATGTGGGCATTGCCCAATACTTTAACATGCTTGAAAATACTCAATTCATTTGAAAACATGATCATAAACATGGGTAACTTGAAAACATGTTTTTCATCATCAATACTTCATCATACATGAAGATGCATCATGAATCCCGACTTTCATAAACTTCTCATAAATGGGCATTTTAAATTGATAAAGCTTGAAATATCATTTTAATGAAAACACTGTAAAACCTTCCCATGAATCATAATTCAATAATAAAAACTCATTTAGATCATACCCATGTAGAGAATTAGGAAATTTCATGCATTGGGTTAAAACTGCATAGAATCATCATAGGAATTTTCATGATTTAGAGAGAGTCTGGGCATGGGTGTGAATGGATTCACCCATTCATAACCCTACATACCTGATTAAAGGTAATTCTTACACTTCCTTGTTTCCCAAGAGGAATTTGAGAAGAATTGGAAGGGCTTAAGGTTGATCTCCTCTCTAATTTCTCTAACTATGCATGCATGGGTTTAGAATAGGAAAGAATGACTTAACCTATCTTAATACACTTTGAAAATAACTTAAAACGACATAGTATAGGACCTTAGAGCATAGTAATGATGAGAATACCCTTAATTACTTCACAGAAAATAACTGCTCGTCAGTCCCCACGAGGGACCTAATGATTCGTTGCCACTAACCACGGGTCGTTAAATCAATCATTGGGTACACTGTCGAGGTTTCACCTGGAACTCATAATGAGCCATCATACGAATTGTTGCCGGTGACCATAACTCGTGGTCACCACTCGTCATCTACACTACCTCAAACCTTAGATCATTAATTACTTGCTGACAACGATTCACGCAACAAATCGTGGTGTCTGACCACGAATCGTGGGGGTCTATCTGTAAGGTACACTGCCACCTAAACTCCTCCTTCCAATTTCCCTTTTCCATGGCTGACTCAATGGGTCGTGGGGTCTGACCACGACTCGTGGTCATGCCCGTGGTGAACCCATCAATAATTTTTCAACTCAAGTCTAGTACCTCACCACGAGTCACCTTACAACTTGTGGTCTTCCTCACGGGTCACAGAACGACTCGTTCTGTGACCTGGTGTAGAATTTATAGTTTTTTCCATTTCAACTCTCGGGTCTGATCTTTGTGCTTTCCGGGTATAACATTAGTCTCTTCTGGATGTATTTTAGTAGAAGTACAACGTTGATTCCTCATCTTCTGAGGACCGGAGTTAGTTTCTCATTTCAGTTGTATTTTGTCACTTTAGTTTCAGACTCTAGAGCCAGTTGGGGGCTTGTCCCAGCAGCTTATCATTAGTAGAGGCTTTCAAACAGAGTATTAGAATTCAGTTTATGACTCAGTGTTTGCCTAGTTTTATTAGTATTCAATCCAGTATTTACTCATGTAATGTTTTGTACGTTCAATTAGCTTTTGCTCAGTTTTCTATTTTCTTCAAATTATGTTAGTATTATGCTATGCCATGGGTTAGCTTGGGGTCGCTCGTGACTCCGAGCACTGTGTCGCATCCAGGATATAGACTCGGATCATGACAAACTTGGCATTAGAGCATCAGGTTTAGAGTGTCCTTGGGTGTTTGAAAGTTGCATCAAGTTGAGTCTTTTTCATGGGTGTGAGGTGTTTTAGGAAACTTTCCTTTTTTCACTTTCTTATTGTGTGATAGAGTGTGAGATTCTAAGAATATCCTTCTGACTTATGCTTTGTACATGTATAGAAAATGCCCCCGAGGCGAGTTAAATACAAAAGGAATGGAAATGGAGACCAAAAAGCCCCGCCAGCTCCAGTAGCCCCACAAGGCCAGCAGGTGCCACATGCTGAGTGGGCTGCATTTCAGCTACTCTCCCAGGTTGTGACCAACCAGGTCAGCCAGAAAGTCGTGGCACCTGCCAGTACCAGTGGAATTGCAGATGCTACCAGAGTTTGGGATTTTACTTAAATGAATCCCCCAGAATTTCATGGGTTTAAGGTAGAAGAGGACCCACAGAACTTTATTGATGAGGTTCAAAAGATCACTCAAATCATGGGTGTTACCTCCATCGAAGGGGCAGACACAGCCGCCTATCAGTTGAAAGGGGTGGCTCAGATATGGTAATGTTAGTGCAAGGAAGGGAGACATGATGGTACAGGTCCAGTAACATGGGATGAGTTCATGACGGTGTTCTTGGATAGATTTTTCCCCCGTGAGTTGAGGAAAGCTAAGGTAGCGGAGTTCATTAATCTGAGGCAGAACTCCATGATTGTTAAGGAGTATGCCCTGAAGTTTACTCAGCTCTCCAGGTATGCTCCAAAGATGGTAGAGGAACCCAGGTCGTAGATGAGCAAATTTGTACCAGGAGTCTCATACTTAGTGGTAAAGGAGTGAAGGAGTAGCGCCATGCTGATTAGTGATATGGATATCTCTAGGCTCATGATTTATGCTCAACAAATTGAGGAGAAATTTAAAGAAATAGAAAGGGAGAGTAAGCAGGCAAGGACAGGTCAGTTGGAGTATTTTCACCAGAGATCAGGTGATGGTTGCTGCCCAAGCAGCAGCAGAGACCTCCAGCACCCTCTTCAGCCAGTGCTCCTTCTTCCAAGCCCCATAAAGATTGGAAAGCTGGAGCATCAGACTCTCAATCTCAAAGCCATGTATCTAGTAACCACACTTTTCCAGCATGCCCGAGGGGTGCTTTGGTTGTGGCAAGATGGATCACAGGTTAAAAGAGTGGCCGTTAACTGAACGTGGGAAGACACAGTCTACCACATTAGCAACACCAATAGGTCGCCCAACTCAGTAGGGTACTATTTCAGGAATATGTGGTGGCCAATGCTAGAATTGCTTTTATGCCCTATTTTCTCGTCAGGACCAGAAAAACTCACCTGATGTAGTCACTTGTATGTTAACGTCTATTCTAAATTAATGTTTATGCTTTACTAGATCTAGGATCCACACTCTCCTTCATGACTCCTTACATTGCAGTTCATTTTGATATTAGTCCAGAAATTCTCTAAAAACCATTTCCAGTCTCTACTTATGTTGGTGAGTCCATTATAGCTAGTTGGGTTCGCAAAACCTGCCCGGTCACAATTATACAGAAAGTCACCACAGTTAATCTAGAAGAGTTAGATATGGTTGATTTTGATCTCATTCTTGGAATGGACTGGTTACACTCTTTTTATGCCTCAGTCAACTACAGGACCAGGGTCGTTAAGTTCTAGTTCCCGAATGAACCAGCCCTAGAGCGGAAGGGTAGTACCTTAGCACCTAAGAGTTGGTTTATTTTTTACCTTAAGGCTAGAAAGATGATTTCTAAGGGATACATCGATCATCTAGTTTGGATCAGGGATTCCAGTTTTGAAACCCCATCTCTTCTGTCAGTTTTAGTTGTAAATGAGTTCCTAGATGTGTTTCTCGAGGATCTTCCCAAAGTCCTTCCCGAGTGGGAAATAGACTTTGGTATATGATAACGCTCAAACTCACACCTCCTACTGAAGTATGAAATGGACGTTGTCAATAAAGAACCCAACAGATAGGTTGGGGTCGAACCCATAGGGAATATGAAAGATCTAGACTAATACCAATAACTGAACTTGTTGGTTAGTTACTCTAATTTGGGTGTTTCAAGAAAATAATAATTAAAACAACAATTAAAATTATAATGTAAATCAAGATTGAAGAATAACTAGGATTTGTGTATCCCATGGGTTCATAACTTCTTCGGATATACACACGTGATCAATACCAATGCTTACTTGTAGAACTGATAACTAGGGTTCATCCAAATGACTGGTTCGTCCCTATTGAATGACTATACTCCATCACCGGTCAGGTCTCATGAGCGGTTTCAAACTATCCGTTATCAATATGTTCTAAATTTAACTATCCTGCGACCACAGCTCAAGTTAATACAATGATCATCAAGATCAAGGCTTTGTTGTAATTCTCTTTTCCTAATCTCTACCTCTCTAGGCTCAA
>JACEIK010006624.1:7791-40909 GCA_018107945.1 Datura stramonium | reverse complement strand
CCTATATTCACATTTATATAAAATTACATGAAAATGTATATAATTAATTTGATAAACAAGGTAAAACTAAGTTATAAAGTATCACTTGGACATGCTATTTGCCCATGATCAGTGATATGCATTCATTATTAAACACATAATTCAATACTTACAATTGTAGATGAGAGAAAAATTTCTTTGATTATATCAGAAAAACCTCAAGAACAATTGATCAAGATCAAGAAAGAATCCAAGAAAAGGTTGATAACAAGTCAATCAACTCAATTCTATATTTTCCCTTCAATCTCCATTGATTTCACTCCTATCTCCCTTCTCTCTAATGTTCCTTATCGTTCTCTACAGAAAATAAAACACAAAAGGTATTTATACAGAAATAAAAAATCCTTTTCCTAAGCTAACAGGGTGATTTTCCGTAATTGGCGCCGCCTGAGCCACGACTGATCGTATAACCCGTAGCAGGTTTGTATGGGTCGTACCTGTTGTTCATAAGTCCTTGGCTTGTTGAAATTTGTCTAAGTGTTGGGCCTTGGTACGACTCATACATGCATCTTATGAGTCGTGAGTTGCTTCCGTGGTCTGGCTCTGAGAACTCTGACTTTTTCTGAATTTATTCACGAGTGTTGTGGTACGACTCGTACCTTCCAGTCACGACTCGTACTGTCTGAAGTTCTTCTTAGTATTTAAAATCCTATGAATCTCACCACTTCTTCTGATACGATTCGTACCTTATTTCCATGGTTTGTAGTTTCATCCACATCAGGAGTCTGCCTTTGTGCAATTCTTCAGAATATTTCCACGACTCCAAGTTATGGCCTGTACCAGTATTGTATGGCTCGTATTAGTATTGCACGGCTCGTACTGAGAGTCGTAGATTGCACTCTCCCCAATTCATCCATATGAAACTTTTCACAGTTCTCAGTACAACTCATACCATCAACATACGACTTGTACTGAGACTGTGACTTTAGCTCATTTTCTGCACTTTTTGGCTTCTTTTGCACATTCTTACTCCAACACTTATTTGTCCTGTAATCAAATAAAAAGTGCCTCATATCCATATAAACACACCTAAGTTCGTGTTATTTTCTTAGTTTTGAGCGTCGAAGGTGTTGTTAACTCACAGCACATCAACGCCCTCAACTTAAGACTTTTACATGTCCTCAGGCAAAGAAAAAAAACTAAAAAAACTAAACACGATGCTCAACTAGAAAATAAACCTAGGATACTATAGCCAATACCAAACAAAATTTGCAGTATAAATTCAATGACTTTTGACCCTTCTTCCGTGAACCAATATCAGCTAATGTACTACAAGCAACCACAAAACATGATAAGCAGGGATCAAGACATGTAATCTAGCTATTAACAGGCAATCAAGCCATCACAAATGCTTTTCACATAGACCACTGGTAAAACTAAACATAAACCATGTATCCTCACAGCAAATGAAGTCCCCACTCATAAATATAGTGTCAGATATGGCATGGGATTGAACAATCGAGACTCTCACTCTCAAAAAGAAGTTTCAATTACTGTGTATCGGATACCATAGGGTTGCCCTTATTTTCTCTGCTTCGGTCTATCAGATGGTTAGATTAGGATCACTATAGGACTTTCTATGGCTTGTAATGTAGGCTTAAGGGCTAGACATGATAAATGTGGGATGTTTTTAAGTGACTAACCCTTCCTTGGAACTACATAGGTTGGCTTCACCGTTCACCTATTTCACCCTTTTTTTCTCTTTATTTTCCTCCCTTTTCACCTCTTTTGTATGCTTTTGTATGAGTGTGCTGTGTTTTCAAACTTTTCAAGCATTATTTTTCTTTTTGAATTTTTTTTCAAAGTTTTCAAAAAAAATTTCTTTCTTTTTCTATTTTCATTTGTTATGCCACACCTCATTTTTCACCTTTTCTCTTTTCTCTCTCTTTTCCTCATTCCCACCGTTTATGCACCCCTACTCTAGCCACCCTAAACTTAGGCATTTTTCCTATGTTGAGGTTCACAATATCCAAGGAAGGACCAGGGCCAAAACAGGTTCATTATAAAAAATGGGTACGGTTCACCGATTAATCAAAGAAAAAATGGTTTATTAAAGGCTCAAAATTGGGATCAAGGGAATCATATGATTTTGCTAGAGTCATTTAGGCTAAAAGTGATCTTAACATAAATGGCCTATGATCATATCCTAACCAACCATCCTTAACCTATGCAAAGACCAACTAGGCAAGTTCTGGATCTTCAACACAATACTGAACTATCAAACTTCACTCACTCATGGCACATGACTTATATTCACTTTGCTTGTCTGGTTTATACATGGATTAACAAGACTACTCATGCTAATACACTAAATTACATCAAAAGATCCACAGAAATCATGCATTTAGTCACAAGTACACAGCTAATACATCAAAATTTTTAAATAGGGTCAATTTTTTCAAGAAATCCAAAATTAGTGCACTTTCATTAGCTGAGTACTCCTAAGCTACTTTCTAATAAAAAAATCACAAAATAAGAAAATAAAACCCTAAACATGCCGATTCTACTAGATAGAATGCCTGAGGGAAAAGAAACACGGCAAGAAAAATCCTCAGATGAATCCAAAAACCCAAAAAATACAAGTACACCCCCTCCCTGTTTTGAAAATTGTACTTCGTCCCTGAAGCATGAACTACAAGAACAGAGGGAAGGGAACATACCTATGGCACTCTAGGCACTCCTGTCATCCTGTAGAGGAGTTATCTCCACTGTAATCGTGGCGCTAGCAGTGGCCGGTGCACTCACTGATGTGTCAATAAGAGGAGTGGTTACCCCCTCAGTAGGATTGGCCATATCTACGGCCTTTGTAGTGATCGAGGTTGAATGTGGCTCACCCGAAGGGTCCTACCACTAGCAAGCTCGGGCTCAACATGGTAGAGCTGCCTGCTCCTCTAGCTCACTCCTGTAGCTCTGACATGTGTGAGTCATGAGTCTGAAGGCTCTTTGCTTGTGCCCTCTTGCGTTCTCTTCTTTCTTTCTTTCTCCTCTTCCTCAAGATCTCTTCTACAACATCCTCGAAGACTCTCTTCTTTCCTTTCTCCTTTTCTGCTGTCTTGGGCTCCCAATAAGCTGCCAAGTCAATCTCCTCATCTGGCTCTTCATCCAAGTCTGGAAGAGTGTGAGTTGCTATCATTATTGATTGTTGTGAGGCCAGCTCGATCACTTCAATCCGAAGAGCTCCCAACTCCTCTCGGAGGCTTCTTGTGTCTGTCTACTCCACCATGCATTTGTTAAATCAGCTCTCAAATCCATCAAGCCTGGCATGCAGGGCCTGTGCGGCTGTATCAACCTCTGCTTTCACCCAAGGCTTCACATTTTCCATTATTGCCTGTATTTTTCTTTTGTCCATCATAAATATCTTGGCCAATTTCTGGAGAAAATCCTAGGGCACTAGAACATACCCTGCTGGTGTTTGGCTCGGATGGCTGGCAGTGGTGTATCAGAAGTGCTGGGAGCTTCCTCTGAATTACCAACATCTGTAGCCGGTGTCTCGCTCTGCTCCTATAAGGTGGGGGCATTCACCTGTGCGACCCTTGTTAGCTGGTTCAGTGGAACTGCTGTGGGAAGTTGGGCTCGACTTACCGAGTTCATTTCATCTCGGATCAAGCCAATGGCTGCTATCCTCTACCTTCCAATTAAGCACTCCTCACCCTGTTGCACCGAAACTCCGGCCTCCTTACATAACCTAAAAACGAGGCTCAGGAATGGGATGGTAGTGCTCAATCCCACAGCTCGATCTCATATCTCCTCTGCGATGATCCTTGGGATATTGATGGGATATCTGGACATGAGGCATGCCACCAGAGCTGCTCTGTCAGCACTCAGAGTGTTGTCATTGACTGTTGGTGCTAGTCGGTGGCGCACTAATGTCCAACAGTCTTTTGCTATGAAGTTGAGTGAATTTTTGGTAACCTGCTTTCCACCTGCGGCCCACTATGCTTCGTCTTTATCCTAAGCTATAACACCCGCCAACCATTGTAGCTGCCTCTGTCTTTCCTCAAAGCCCAGCTGCCTAATTTGTTTAAGAGAGATAGTGCACTCAGAGATGTTGACCTCTGACCATGACACTCTCCAATCTGGGCTGATCTTTCACTTTCTGCCCCTTTTTTGCTTTCTCCTCCATGGTCGCCAAGTAGTTGGTGTAGAACTTATGGACTATCTCTGAACTGTACTGGTCTGGAGTCCTAACCATCCATTCGAGGCTATAAAGCTGAATATCCGCTTCATCTCCTCTACCTCGTTCAATGAGTTTGTGAGGATTCTGCGGTTCTTCTTGGATGCTCCACTGGGTTCGTTTTTGGCGGTGAGAGCAATGCCTTGTTCATAGATCTCCTGTGCTCTTGGAAATCTCCACTGGATGGTACGACTCTCCCTAGGTGGGATCTGCTGCTGCTCAGCATTAGGAGCCTCCTCCTCTGACTCAACACTACCACTTGCCTCACTGGATTGGGTCTCTGTCACGACCCGAACAGAAGCCCGGATTGAGACATGGGACAAGGAACCCCGAGGGACTCCAAGTCGACCCATGGCATGAACATACATCTAACTAAATCATGAAAATGATAGATCAACATGATAAACTTGGCGGAAGTCTTAAATAAGCATAATATCAAAAATACATACGAATCTGAAGCTGATTACATTCTATGTTTGAAAAGCCTCTAATACTGATGAGTTGATAGAACAAGACCCCAACTAACTCTTTAAATCTGAAATCGAATACATAAAAAAAACTAATAAAGCATGGTCCTCGGGAGATGAGGACTCGCCAACAGCTGTGGGATGCTAACTCTGAAAGGCTGGCTAAGGAAGAGGTTGAGTCTGAGTAATGGGGCCTCTATCATAAATCGATACAACATAGAGTATGCGGCTAGTACGTGGAACGTACCGAGTATGCAAGGTAAATAAAACCACTTAAGAAAGAAAAACCATTCAAAACATACATAACGTAAAACATGATCAAGATAAGAATCTAAGAGTAGGACTTGCATGCTATTTTTTGAAATCATGATCTCAACATAACATAACATTATAATGGGATCAATGACCCAAAGCTTAGACTTGATAATCATAAGTAAAAATGACATTGGGTCAAACCTCTTTTAGAACAAGTATATATATATCATGAGTAATAAACATGCATAACTAAAATCATGAGGAACAATGGGAGACTCGTCATATAACCGACATATCATGATAGAGTTTATGTGGTCCCAACTATCACACTCAAGTGAGTAGAGCCATCCAAAGCCTTCCCAGGGATAACGACGATACCATGATATCGATATCAAGCTCATGGCCCAATCGGGCATGGGGATAGCTCACAAAGGAGGTCCCAAAGTGTATATATATGAATCAATCTACGTTGGCACATAGTTTTGAGGCGTAGGGTGATCGACCCTTAGCCTACTCGGTGCTAGATATTATTCCAAAAAACATGCATATGCTCTCCATCGTTATTTTTAACGAAGCTCACCATCATCTATTGACGAAGCTCAATAATCAAATACATCTCAAATATGAAGTTGTATATGTATGAGAAGCTTTAGCTCAAACCATACCACAAGCTGAAAATAACTAGGAGTCGTCGCTCCAAAACCATGTGGTAAGCTCAATTCGGGAAATCATAAATCATACTTTAACATGTGGGAATTGCCCAATACTTAAACATGCTTAAAAATACTAAATTCACTCAAAAACATGATTATAAACATGAGTAACTCAAAAAAATGCTTCTCATCATACTCGAACATTCATCATAAATCTCAACTTTCATGAATTTCTCATAAATGGGCATTTAGATTTATAAAACTTGAAACATGATTGTAATTGAAAACAATGTAAAACTTTTCCATGATTCATAATTCATTAACAGAGACACATTTAAATCATACTCATGAAGTAAACTAGAAATCTCATGCATTGGTTAAAACCCCATAGAATCAACATAGGAATTTCCATGATTTAGAGAGAGATTGGACATGGGTGTGAACGGATTCACCCATTCATAACCCTACATACCTGAAAGGGTTTGATTCTATAACTTCTCTGATTTCCCAAGGAAGGTTTGAAGAAGAACCTTGAAGGATTAGCCTTGATCACCTCTCTAGACCCTTACTCTTGCGTGCATGAATAGGAATGACTTGGAATAGATTTTCCCCCTCTTAAAACCCACTAGTCATATCTTACAACGACATAGTTTAGGCCTTAGGATCGTAGAAATTACATAAAAGCCCTTACTAAATTCACAGAAAATAACTGATTGCCAGTCCCAATGAGGGACTGGACGAGTCGTCGTCCAGGGAACGAATTGTGTCATCGATCATCGAGTGCATTGTCTAATAGTTCGTCTGGGGCTCGTCACGGGGGACCTCACGAGTCGTTACTGGTGACCACGACTAGTGGTCACCACTCATCAGCCTCACTACCTAAGGTTCAAATTATCTCCAACCTGCTGACCACGACCCCTCCCATGAATCGTGGTGGCTGACCACGACTCGTGGGGCCTTCCGTAGGGTACACTACCAGGTCTCTTGTACTTTCTTAAACACCCTTGCCCACGACTGACTCAACGAGTCCTGGGGGCTGACCACGACTTGTGGTCAAGTCCGTGGGGACCTCAATTCCCAAAATCTCAAATCACACCCTGAACCTCACCACGAGTCACCTCACGACTCGTGGCTACCCCACGGATCACCTGGTGCTAAATTTCCAGTTTTCTCATTTCAAATCCCGAATCTGATCTTTGGGCTCTCAGGATATTACAATATCTCCCCCTTGGGAACATTCATCCTTGAATGTTGGAAAACATACAAAAAAGCAGAGAATTGCAATCATCATATTCAAATACTAATCATTTAAGCTGAAAACTGATGGAATGATTACCTCCGAACCGAACTACATGGTTGAAATGAATTCATGAATCATACATACATCCATATACATGAAAGAAACTGGAGCACATAAACTATACATGAAAACTAAATAGAGTACTAAGGCAAAAACCTGATACCTCAAACTGAAATCGAGCCAGAAGGGAATAGGTGTGGGTATCTAGCCATCATATCCGCTTCGGCTTCCCACATAGCTCCTTCAACATGTTGATTTCTTCATAAAACTTTGACTGAAGCTACTTTCTTATTTCTTAGCCTTCGAACCCGACGATCCAGTATTTCCACCGGAACCTCTTCATAACTAAGGTTGTCTTTCACACCAACGCTATCCGCCGGAACAACTAGAGCAGGATCACCCAAACACTTCTTCAAGAGCGATACAAGGAAAATAGGATGCACGGAGGCTAATTTTGAAGGCAACTCCAATTCATATGCCACTTTGCCAACCCACTTCACTATCCAGTAGGGACCAACATAACGAGGGCTGAGTTTTCCTTTCTTTCCGAACCTCATCACTCCCTTCATGGGAGACACCTTTAGAAACACCTAATCATCAACTTCGAACTCAAGTTCTTTCCTTCTCACATCGGCGTTGGACTTTTGGAGACTTTAAGTTATTTTCAACCTATCCTTTATGAGCTGATCCTTTTCCATAGCCTCATGGACAAAATCTGGTCCTATTATCACAACTTCACCAATTTCGAACCAACCAATAGGTGATCTACATCTCCGCCCATAGAGAACCTCAAACGGGGCCATCTGGATACTGGAATGGTAGCTGTTATTATATGCAAACTCGATAAAAGGTATATGATCATCTCAATTGTCTTTGAAGTCAATCACACATGCTCTCAACATGTCCTCGAGAGTCTTAATTGTCCTCTCCGCTTGACCATCCATTTGCGGGTGAAATGTTGTACTGAGCTTAACCTAAGTACCCAATCCTTTTTTAAACGACCTCCAAAACTTAGATGTAAATTGGGTACCTATGTCCGATATGATGGATAAAGTCACTCCATGCAACCGAACTAGCTCTTGGATGTATAGTTTGGCATAATCCTATGCCAAATCCATGGTTTTGACTGGTAGAAAATGAGCAGCTCTGGTCAACCTGTCTACAACACGACACTACGGCACTACCTTTCGGGAGTCACCACTCAACAGCCGTNGGTAGAAAATGAGCAGCTCTGGTCAACCTGTCTACAACAACCCAAATGGAGTCATATTACCGATGAGTGCGAGGTAACCCTGTGATGAAGTCTATATTGATTTCTTCCCACTTCCAAGTAGGAATACTGATATCCTAAAGCACACCTCCTGATCTCTGATGCTCAACCTTCACTTGTTGACAGTTTGGACACTTAGCCACAAATTTTGAGATGTCCTTCTTCATTCCATTCCACCAATAGACTTCTCGTAAATCACAGTACGTCTTGGTGGCACCTGGATGGATTGAATACCTGGATCCATGAGCCTCGTGCAATATCTGATTCCTTAAATCATCAACATCTAAAACACATACGTGAACCTGGTATCGAAGCATGCCATCTCCCCCTTTGGAGAAAACCTCAACCTTCTTATTTTGAACGGCTTCCTTTAACTTTACCAAAATAGGGTCCTCGTCTTGCCTAGCCTTTACATCAGTCACCAAAGATGACTTTGATCCGTTCTGAACTATAACACCGCCATCAGTAGAGTCAACCAACCGAACTCCCAACCTTGCAAGTCGATGCACATCCTTCACCAGCTCCTTCCTTCCCTCATCCACATGGGAAACACTCTCCATAAAGAGTCTACTAAGTGCTTGCCCGGATGGTAAAGGACACTCACGTCATAGTATTTGAGTAGTTCCAACCACCTCCTTTGCTAGAGATTGAGATCCTTCTGGGTAAATACATATTGTAGACTCTTATGGTCCATAAACACATCTACGTAGACCTCGTACAAATAATGCCTCCATATCTTCAAGGCGAATACCGCCACCACCAATTCAAGATCATAGGTCGGGTAATTCTTCTCATGAAATTTCAGCTGTCTAGAAGTGTAAGCTATAACTCTTTTGTGCTGCATCAATACACACCCAAGTCCGATCTTCGAAGCATCACAATACACCACAAACCCATCAGTACCCTCCATTAGAGTTAAAATCAATGTTGAGGTAAGTCGAATCTTCAACTCCTGAAAGCTTCTCTCACAAGCCTCAAACCACTGGAACTTCACTTTCTTTTGGGTCAATTTAGTCAATGGCACTGCAATGGAAGAAAAACCCTCGAAAAACCTTCGATAGTGCCAGCTAGGACCAAAAAGCTCCGAATATCCGAAGGATTCATCGTCTATGCCAATTCTTCACCTCTTCTATTTTTTGAGAGTCCACCTTTATGCCCACACTTTACATCACATGCCCAAAATTGTGCCACGGAGTTCAACCAAAACTCGCACTTGCTGAATTTAGCATATAAATGGTGATCCTTGAGAGTCTGTAGCACAACTCTCAAATGAGAAGCATGCTCTTTTTCGCACCGAGAGTATATCAGGATGTCATCAATAAACACGATCACAAAAATATCAAAGTATGGCTTGAACACCCTGTTCATCAAGTCCGTAAAAGCTGCAGGAGCATTCATTAGTCCAAAAGACATAACTACAAACTCATAATGACCATACCGTGTCCTGAAGGCTGTCTTCGGGATGTCGCTCTCCCAAACCCTAAGCTACTGGTACTCGGATATGAGATCTATCTTCGAAAAACACTTGGCACCCCGAAGCTAGTCGAACAGATCATCAATCCTGGTTTATAGGATACCTTTTCTTGATGGTGACCTTGCTCAATTGCCTATATTCAATGCATATACGAAGAGAACCATCCTTCTTTCGGACAAAGAGAACTGGTGCACCTTATGGAGATTTGCTTGGTCAAATGAAACCCTTATCTAACAGGTCCTTCAACTGCTCCTTCAACTCATTGAGCTCGACTGAGGCCATTCTATAGGGATGAATAGATATAGGCTACGTGTCAGGAAGAAGGTCAATACCAAAATCAATATCCCACTCGAGAGGGATTCTTAGTAGATCATCTGGGAAGACTTCTGCATACTCACATACTACTGGGACTGATTGGATAGTTAGGGTCTCGGGACATCGCATCCTTAACCCTAACTAGATGGTACACAACCTTTGGAGATCAGATTTCTGGCTTTAAGCTAGGAAATGAAATGACCTATAGGAACAGCTGAACTACCCTTCCACTCTAAGACTAGCTCACCCGAAAATTGAAATCTACTACCCGGGTTCTACAATTAACTAAGGCATAACATGCAAATAGCCAATCCATGCCAAGGATAACATCAAAATCAGTCATTGCTAACTCTACTAAATCTACTGAGGTGACTTTCTGAAGGATAGTGATCGGGCAACTCCTATACACCCATCTAGCTACAACTGAATCACCCACTGAGTAGAGACTGAGAAGGGTTCTTGCAAGATTTCGAGACTAACTCTGAAACTACTAGCCACGTAAGGTGTCACAAAAGATAAGGTCGCCCCTGGATCTAACAAAGCATAAACATCAAGATGGAAAACCCGCAACATACTAGTGACTATATATGGAGAGACCTCCTGCTCCTGACGAGAGGCTAAGGCATAAAATCTTCTTTGGCGCTAGCCGCCACCCGTGCTAGTAGATGCCCCTTGCTATGCTGGGCGTGCGGGTGGAGCTTTTGAACTAGAAGCTGGGCCTCGGTCCCCATCATGGCCCTGTCTAGCTGCTAGGCAATCTATGAGAATATGCCCGGGCTCTCCACACCCGAAGCAAGAACCTGTACCTACCAAGCACAGACCCATGTGCCCTCGACCACACCTGCGGCAAGATAGGATGCTGGAATCTGTGGGCCTACTACTCTGACCCCTAGAGCCCGATGATCATCCTCTATGGTCATGCCTAGGTATGGATGGCACACTCAGTGCTGAAGAAGCTGGGGCTGAAGATCTCTGGTGGGTCTGCTGTCGGTGCCCACCATTTGACCTCAGTTAAGAGAATCTATAACTATCAGTCCTAGCCCTCTTGGCCTCTCTCTCCCGCATATGTGTCGCGTCCATCTACTGGGCATACAAGACTATCAAAGGGAAATCCATATCCTGATGGAGCATAGAGTTCATGCAATCTATATCTAAATAGCCCGCCACTCCATGAACAAACCTGCTCACTCGCGTCCTCTGATCAACCACTAACTCTGCGGCGTACTTTGATAAGTGAGTGAACTCAAGAGAATACTCATGTACCGTCATCTTCCCCTATTTAAGATTCATGAACTCGACTGCCTTTAACTCTCTCATTTCACGAGGGAAGAACCGATCTAGGAAAGCAATATGAAACTCCTCCAAAGTGACAGGGCCTGCTCCGACGGTCCTACTGTCTCTCCACTGTTTGAACCATATGTGTGCGACCCCCTTCAACTGATATGAGGCCAACTCAGCACGCTCAACTCTATTCACCCCCATGACCTGGGTGATCTTTACAATCTCATCGATAAACTCATGTGGATCCTCATCCACCTTCGACCCACAAAATTTTGGCAGATTCATTCTTAGGAAATCTAAGACCTGTGTTGCTGCCGCGTTCCTGTTTTGCGGGATATGTGCCACTGCCTGCTGGTTGACCTGAGCGGTCAAGGCCTGCACTAACATCTGAATAGTTGCCCTAAATTCAGCATGGGCAACCGACTCTGGTGCATTGTGGATGACCACAACTCATGGGGCCTTCTGTAGGGTACACTTCCAGGTCTCCTACACTTCCTTAAACCCCCTTGCCCATGACTGACTCAACGAGTCGTGGGGGATGACCACGACTCGTGATCAAGTCCGTGGGGACCTCAATTCGCAAAATCTTAAATCACACCTTGAACCTAATCATGATTCACCTCATGAATCATGGTCCACCCCTTGGGTCACAGAACGACTCATTCTATGACCTAGTGCCAGATTTCCAGTTTTTGCCATTTTAACTTCTGGGTATGATCTTTGGGCTCCCGAGGTATTACAGTCTCCTCAAACCCTTCTTCTGTATTTGAGCCACTTCCCGACTCCTGATTACCTTCTTTGCCTCCCTCCTTAGACTAAGGGGCTTCAGAGGATATGACAGTAGTTGCAACTGCTTGGGCCTTGGCTTTTTCCCTAGTGGTTCGGGTCCTATCGATGTCTGATGTGTCAACCCTATACTCCTCAATTGAACCACTAGAGGAACTGCCTGCTTAATCATACTCAGAGGTTTCATCGTGTAGTGTCCTTTGGGAAGTTACTTTGGATGCTTTACACTTAAGCTTCATTGTACCTATAGAAAAAGAGAGTTCAATTCCTTATCTGAGAAAGAAAATCAAGAAGTGAAGTCCTCTATAAATAACCACGAGTCAACAGTATGGATCGCACCTTGGAGGTATGACTCGTATGAAAACCCATGAGATCTCTGATGCACATTATGACTTCCCAGATACGACTCGTACCACAAAGGTACGATCTGTACCTTTAGTGTTCTGAGGCTGCCCCTTTAATAACAATTTCTCTGTATTTTTTCACGACTCATGGTACGACCCGTAGGTCGATTCCACGAGTCGTAGGAAGGATCTTACTGTCTCATATGGACTTGACCCTTTTCAGATCTTTTAAACGAATCCTTGGTACAACTCATAGTGGCAAACCACGAACCATACCATAGTTCATACCTCAGGTCTTTTCTAGTTTAGCTTGGGACAGTCCCAACGAGCCATCCTACAAGTTGTAGTACTGAACCATGAGTCGTAGGAAGGCTAGTGAAGCCTGTCCCTGCCTTGATTTTTATTTAGTTACAGGGGTTTCAATTTCATGCTTTTGGGTACTCAGACTTCTCTAGGTGTAGGCATGTGTTTAACCCATTTAAAATCTACCCATTCCTCCCCTTCTACCTCACTACCCGTAACTCTCTTTCTTGCTAGTGCAATGTACAAGCCCATCAAATTTCAACTTATTTCCCAGTCATTCATAATTTAATCACATCCTTGGTCATTGTCTATTTTGAATTTTTCGAGCAAGAACACCGACTCACAAGGGGTTTTACACTTTTACTTTAATAACTCAAGTTTAATCAATTTTAAAGAAATATACTTACTTGATGATTGTTAATTCGACTGGGAATCAGTATTGGGGCTGAACAAATCTGTTTTGAGCAAGAATTTGCTCGATTTTCACTTTGATTTTTGAGTTACGGTTGTGAAGTAGTCGTAGGAGTTGTTCGTGAGATGGGTTTTTGAGTGCGTGGGAGAAGGGTCCTATGGGTTTTGAATTCAAATACTTAAAAGAAAGGTTTTAAAAATTTTGGCCGAGTTGGGTAGTTTCAAGAAAATTTGACCCATCACGACTCATACCACGAGTCGTAGGAAGGCCCTAAGACTCGTCTCTTGGACCCATAATGTATAGAGTTGAAAAACTTACCTGCGGACCTACGAGTGCATCTTATGACTCGTACCATGTGGGTATGGTTCGTACTATGACTCGTAGGTCTTTGTTTTGCAATGCTTGCATGGTTCACAGGCACAGTAAGTACTACGACCCGTATACTTAAGTTATGAGTCGTAGGACCAACCGTACCCTTAACTCCTTCACTGAAGCACATCTCTGATCCTCACTATGACTCATGCCACGACTTGTACAACCCTCTCACGAGTCGTACTGAGAGTCATAGCACATGCTTTTCAGCAGTTTGTTGTCACCTATTTTTGTTTTCCTTGCACACTAAACACGCATTAGTTAAATCACTTGAGTTGCCTCCCAAGAAGCGCTTGATTTAATGCCGCGGCATGATGCAGGTGGCCCGGTTACTCAGAATTCACCAAGCCACCACTTGGATTGCCTCCCAAGAAGCGCCTAATTTAACATCACGGCACAACGCAAGTCTATTGACTACTCATACTTCGTCAAGGAACTCAGATTCATCATCTATTTCTGAGACTACACTATACTCCTTTTGTTGTTGTATTGACCTACAGATGTTGAAAGTGACCTCTTCTTTATTCAGTCCGAACTTCAATTGGCCACCTCCACATCTACTAAGGCCCTCCCGGTAGCAAGGAATGGTTGCCCCAAAATTATGGGTACCTCATTATCGACCTCGCAATCCAGGATCACGAAGTCTGTTAAGAATATGAATCTATCAACTTTAACAAGCACATCAAACAGGATAACCACTGGATTCTTCATAGTTTTGTCGGCCATTAGTGGCTGCATTATAGTCAATGTGGGGGCTCCCAAGCCCAACAGCTTGAACACAGCCAATGGCATCAGATTGATGCTTGCTTCCAGATCACAAAGTGCCCTTGCGAACTCGACATTGCCAATTGTGCAAGGTATAGTGAAAGAACCTGGATCTTCTTTCTTCTGGGCCAGGACCCGTGTAGCTATGGAACTACAGTGATGTACATTATCTATAGGCTGATAACTCACGGTCCTGTTCTTTATCACAAGGTCCTTCATGAACTTAGCATATACCGGCATTTGTTCCAATGCCTCAACCAATGGTATGTTCACAGATAATTGTTTGAGCATTGACAGGAACTTCTAGAACTTACCATTCTCCGTCTTCTTCTTCATCCTTTGGGGGAATGATGGCGGTGGTCTTGGGATAGCCTTGTAAATCTACGTTGCACCTTGTTCAACTTCAAAACCTTTTTCACCAGATGGGGCCTCAGGCAACTCAGCATTCCCAGCACCTTCCATCTCAGCATCATTTTCATCATCTTCAACTATGCTCGCTTTTTTCTGTTCAACTACAATCGATAGAGGGGGATCAATTGTGGTCTTACCACTCCTAGTCATCACAAACATGCAATGGCCATCATTCTTTAGGTTCTGGACTATTTCTAGGAAGTGTACCCATCTGTGTAGGGTTCAGTGATGCAAACAGTTGCCCCAGCTGCTGTTCGATTTGCTTGATAGTTGTTTCGAGGGACTCCACTCTCTAACCCATGCTCGATATATCACCACGGATTTTCTTTAACTGATCATCAGTGGACCTCACCTTTTTCAACATCTCGCCATCACTCTCTCTAGCTTTGACTGTCTAGCCTCTCCCTCTCGTGAATTGGGAGGCACATATACTCCATATCGATCGTTGCGATAGCCGTCATTCCTTCTCCAATCTCCTTCGTGCTCACGACCTCGGCTTCTATCTATGTACCCATCCCGGTTATAGTTGTCTCTGTATTGGTTCTGACCTTGGTTTCTAGAACCTTGGTGCCAATTGTCTTGTCCAGACGCTTGGGCGTTGGCTCAGAAACCCACCACCTGGCTGTCCAGGAAATTTGCCTCCTCCTCGGAATCAGAGTGGACTGCCCCCGACTCCAATCCTTGTGTCCCCACTATTTTCACCTTTTTGGCTCCAGCTCCCATAATGTGCTTTCTAAGAAAATCCAATGATGTGCGCATATGAGCCAACTCCTGGTTGTGTTCTTCTTCTTTCCTATATTAGTCTGCAGTCAAACCAACAGCATATGTACCGGCCGCTGCATCTGCCTCCTGGTATGCAATGCCCTGTTTGTTTTAGTCACCCTGTCAAGAATAGTGGCAACTTGCTCCCAGGTATGACTCATCAATGCTCCTCCCGCCACTGTGTCTGATACAAATTTTCTGCTATTGTTTAAAGACCTGTAGAAAATTTCCAACAAACTTTCATCTGGAATTTTATGGTTTGGGCACTTTGTCAACTTCTTCTTGAAGTTCAGCCAGGTTTCATGAAATGCCTCAGTTTTAAGTTGTCGGAAATTGTAAATCTTATCCTTGAGCTGCAACATTCTGGAGGGGGGAAAGAATCTCTACAAGAAGGCTTGCTTGAGTTCCCTCCAGTTGGTTATAGAGTCGTTGGGCAACTCCGATAACCATAAAGTAGCTTCCCCTGACAGATAAAAAGGGAAAAGTTTGAGTCTAATGGCATCTTGGCTAACTCCAGGCAACCTGTATGCCTTGCATATTCCAACAAAGTTCATCAGGTGCAGGTTGACGTCATCCGCTGCATGACCACTAAATACCCCTTTCATGTTTAACAGTTGAATCATGGTGCTCGTGATGTTAAATTTGGCCCCAGCGGGCAGTGGTGGTGGTACAATTTCTCCAGTTGACCCAACTTCATTAATGTCTGGATCCTTATCATCGAAGAACTGAGGGGCAAATCTATGACCTCTGTTGCCTTTCCCATGTCGACCAACATTAACAACCTCGTCTTTGTCATCCTCCGCATACTAAAGTGCATCTTGTCGAGCTAGCTCAGCTTGCCTAACTTCTTCAGCTATACGGTCATCTCTCTATTCCTGGTTTAACATTCTGTGCAGTACTCGTTTAATTTCGGTGTTCAATGGAATCAGGGGATTTCCACTACTCCGAATGCTTTTCATTCATTGGGAAACAACCTATGGGTATCACAAACAAAAACAAAAATGTAATTCAGGAAATAACTACCAAAAGTAAAATATAAGCAATTAATCTAGTCTTAGCCGTATTGCCGGCAACAGCGCCACTTTTTGATAATTCTCAAACTCACACCTCCTACTAAAGTATGAAGCAGATGTTAGCAATAAAGAACCCAATAAAGAGTTTGGGGTTGAACCCACAGGGAATATGAAAGATCTAGACTAATGCCAATAAGTGAACTTGTTGGTTAGTTACTCTAATTTGGGGGTTTCAAGAAAATAATAATTAAAACAACAATTAAAATTATAATGTAAATCAAGATTGAAGAATAACTAGGGTTTGTTTTCTCCATGGGTTCATAACTGCTTCGGGTATACACATGTGATCAATACCAATGCTTACTTATAGAACTGATAACTAGGGTTCATCCAAACGACTGGTTCGTCCCTATTGGATGACTATACTCAATCACCAGGTCAGGTTGATGTCGCCCAAATTACACCTTGTGAATGAGATATAAAGCGATCGATGTCAAAGATATAATTCAACCGGGCTTGGGGTCGAATCCCACGAGGAATACGATAAGAACTTGAGTTAATACGTTTAGCTAATACTATCGGCTTACTTATTTCCTATGGAGGGGGGCGGAGGTTTGAAACACAAAATAGTAAACAAAAGTAAATACTACTAGATGCATAATTCAATTTCGGTTGTATTCAATCAACAAGTTGTCTAGGATTGTGTTCCCCATGACTTCATAACCACAAGACTTTTATACGAGTGATCTATTTTGGTGCTTAGCATGTAATATCGATTAGTTAAATTCACCTAAATGGTTGGTCCCCTATCTAGATGATTATCACCATGCAACTTGGTCCGTATACAGATGTATGCTTAATTAACCCTTATCCTTAATATCGGATTAACTATTCCCGAACAAGGTCAAGCTATTAGATGAGGGTTGATAGACTTAAATCTCCATTGTTAGTCCCTTTTCTCATTTACTACCCCCTTTATCTAGTGAGTAAGAATAAGGCAATTTCCAACGTTTGCAACCCTTAAGAAGCAATTGAAACAAAGGAAAAAACAATATATGCATAAATCCCATTCAAGATTCACTAAGTATTTTACCTATGTGTGTTAATTCATCATGGTTCCCACAACCCTAGTTATGTGTTTAGCTACTCATGCTTGTATGATCACAATCATAAAATAAATGAGAAATCATAATTGTAACTTACAGAGAATCGTAGAAGAAAATCATTTGAATTGAATAAATCACCAAAACCGATGAACAAAACTTCAATGTTTTTCAATTCTCAAAATCAAGAACAAAATTATAAACTTTGTTTCTTGAACCAAAAATGATCATTAACAACACCAAAATCCACGTGAAAAATAGTAAAATAAACTGTACTTCAAAAATAAACCTAAATAATATATTTATAGTTCAAAACAAAACTTTTCCTAACTAAAAATGGAATCCAGGTCGGCAGTGGTAACAGGCCAAGTAATGACTCATTGGTCTCCTAACGTGTCGTGGCCAGTGAAATTGAGTCGTCCTCGACAACTTGTCCAGTCCTGGTGATGGGTCACCTAACGACTCTCAGGTCAGGGCATGAGTCATTAGGTCCCTCGTGGCCTTGAATTACCAAAAACTCTAGTGCACTTGATGCATGCTCCCAACATCTCACGACGAGTTGTCACTTCACCTGACGACTCGTTATGTCTTTTGTTGTGTTCCTTGAGCATTTTTCAGAAACCTTCCTCCCAGTCTTCACGACTGGCATAACGACTTGTTACCAGATGTAATGAGTCGTGCCTTCAACTAGTTAGGTGCACAGTTTATTCTCAATAAAACACCTAATCTTCTTCACAACTCCAGGAACGAGTCATCCATTGGGACGACGACTCGTTACCTGGCTAGCAGCCTAAGTTTGTTCTATTTTTTCCTTACTTTGCCCATTTCACGTTTTGGGCCTATTTTCCTACAACACTTAACACAAACACGTCATATCTACATAAACATATCCATGAATTTGCATATTTTCTTGGTTTTAAGCATCAAAAGTGTCATAAAGTCACGAAACATCACTGGTCTCATGAGTGGCTTCAAACTATCCGTTATCAATATGTTCCAAATTTAACTATCCTGCAACCATAGCTCAAGTTAATACAATGATTATCAAGATCAAGGCTTTGTTGTAATTCTCTTTTCCTAATCTCTACCTCTCTAGGCTCAAGCAAGTAAAGAATTCGGAAAAGTCCTAACGTTGTACACCATTAAAAAATGTTTCAGCATAAAGAGAATACAATACAAGCATTTTTCATTGATTTTGAATCACTTTTTCTTATATCCCTTCTCTCTAATGTTCCCTATCTTTCTCTACTAAAAATAAAATACTAAAGGTATTTATACAGATATAAGAATCTTTTTCCTAAGCTAACAGGGTGATTTTCCATAACTGGCGCTGCCTGAGCAACAACTGATCCTATGACCCGTAGTAGGTTTGTTCGGGTTGTACCTGCTACCCTTAAGTCCTTGGCTTTATGAAATTTGGCTAAGTGTTAGGCCTTGATACGACTCGTACATGTATCCTACGAGTCGTGAGTTGCTTCCGTGGTCTGGCTTTGAGAACTCTGGCTTTTCTGAATTTATTCACGAGTGTTGTGGTACGACTCATACCTTCCATCCACGATTCCTACTGCCTGGAGTTCTGCTTAGCATTGAAAATCCTCTGAAGCTCACCACTACTTCTAATACGATCCGTACCTTGTTGCTACAGTTTGTAGTTCCATCCGTATCAGGAGTCTGCCTTTGTGCAGTTCTTCTGAATATTTCCACGACTCCAAGTTACGGCTCATACCAGTATTGTACAACTCGTACTGAGAGTCATAGGTTGCACTCTCCCCAATTCAGCCATCTGAAACTTTTCACGGTTCTTAGTACAGCTCGTACCATCAATATACGGCTCATACTGAGACTGTGACTTTAGCTCATTTTTTGCACTTTCAAGCTTCTTTTGCACATTCTTGCTCCAACACCTATATTTCCTGTAATCAAAGAAAAAGTACCTTATATCCATATAAACACACCTAAGTTCATGTTATTTTCTTAGTTTTGAGCGTCAAAAGTGTTGTAAACTCGCAGCACATCAGTATAGACTTTCTTCCAGATACCCAGCCTATCTCAATTCCTCCTTACAGTATGGCTCCAGCTAAGCTTGAGGAGTTGAAGAAACAACTGAAAGATCTCTTAAACAAAGGCTTCATCAGACCCAGTATATCCCCGTAGGTTGCCCAGTTTTATTCATGTGAAAGAAGGATGGCACACTTAGAATGTGCATTGACTATCATTAGTTGAACAAAGTTATAGTCAATAATAAGTATCCCATCCCAGTATTGATGACTTGTTCGACTAGCTTCAGGGAGCTAGCATCTTTTCCAAGATATACCTCAGATTAGGTTATTATCAGCTTAGGGTAAGAGAATGTGGCATTTCGAAGATAGCCTTCAAAACATGGTACAGTCACTATAAATTTGTAGTTATATCTTTTGGACTAATGAATGCTCCTGCAGCTTTTATGGACTTGATTAACAGGGTGTTCAAGTAGTACCTGGACATGTTCATCATCGTCTTCATAGATGACATTGTAGTCTATTCCAGGAATGAGAAGGAACATGCGGACCACTTGAGGATAGTTTGCAAACTCTCAGAGACCGCCAGTTATTCGCTAAGTTCAACAAGTGGGAATTCTGGGACATTTCTTGGTCATGTTATCTCCAGTGAGGGTGTTCAGGTGGATCCTCAAAAGTAGCACCCACTAAAAACTGGCTAAGACCCCCTTCTCTGTCAGACATTAGGAATTTCTTGAGCCTAGCTGGTTATTATAGATGGTTTGTAGAAGGATTCTCCTCTATTGCATCCCCTATGACCATGCTGGCTCAAAAGAAAGTGAAGTTTCAATATTTTGAAACATGTAAGAAGAGTTTTTAAGAGTTGAAGACTCGACTCACTACAGCCCCAATTTTGACTCTACCAGAGGGTTCAAATAGGTTCGTGATTTATTGGGACGCCTCCAGAATTGGTCTGGGTTGTGCGTTGATATTGCATGATAAAGTTATAGCTTATGCTTCCAAACAACTCAAGGCTCATGAGAAGAACTATCAGACTCACAATCTTGAGTTGGCAGCAGTAGTATTTTCCTTGAAGATTTGGAGGCACAACCTTTATGGGGTTCATGTGGATGTTTTTACTGACCACAAAATCTTATAATATGTGTTTAGTTAGAAGGACTTGAATTTGCGTCAGAGAAGGTGGTTGGAGTTACTGAAAGATTATGACATGAGTGTTTTATATCACCAAGGTAAACACAATATGGTGACTGATTCCCTCAGCAGGATTTCGATAGCTAGTGTTGTTCATGTTGAAGATGATAAGAAGGAATTGTTCACAGGTTGGCCCGGTTAGGAGTTCGTTTGGTTGACTCAACATAAGGTGAAGTTGTAGTCCATAATGGTTGAAGTCCTCTCTTATGGTGGAGGTTAAGGTAAGGAAAGATGATGACCGAATATTACTTAAGCTGAAGAAAGCAGTCTTAAGGAAAGAGGTGGAAGTATTTTCCAAAGGGGGAGATAGTGTGCTCCGTTACCAGGGAAGATTGTGTATTTTAGATGTAGATGATTTGAGACAGCGGATACTTATGGAAGCTCACAGCTCCAGGTATTTTATCTATCTAGGTGCCACTAAGATATATCGTGATCTACAGGAAGTCTACTGGTAGAATGGCATGAAGAAGGACATCGCAGAATTTGTGATTAAGTGTCCTAACTGCCAATAGGTGAAGGTTAAACACCAGAGATCGACAGGTATGGCTCATGAAATTACATCCCTACTTGAATGTGGGAGGATATCAACATGAATTTCATTACAGTTCTACATCATACGCAGACAGTATGATTCGATTTGGGTGGTTATAGACCGGATGACTAAGGCAGCGTATTTTATACTAGTCAAGACCACAGATTCAGCAAAGGATTATGCTAGGTTGTACATTCGAGGGTTGGTCAAATTTCACAGGGTCCCTTTGTCTATCATTTCAAATAGGGATACTCAGTTCACCTTGCACTTTTGGAAGTCATTTCAGAAAGGACTTGGTACTCAGGTTAAGCTCAACATAACTTTCTATCTGCAGATAGATGGCTAGGCCTGAAACATTATCATTAGGAAGAAAGGAAAAAACCTAACCATGCAGACTCTAGCGGATATGTTGAGGGCTTGCATGATCGATTTCAAGGGCAGTTGGGATGATCACCTGCCTCTCATCAAATATGCATGTAACAACAGCTACTACTCCAGCATTCAGATGGCCCATCCGAGGAACTATATGTTAAGAGGTGTAGGTCTCCTATAGGGTGGTTTAAGGTTGGTGAAGCTACCTTGATAAGGCCTGATTCAGTTCATGAGTCCATGTAGAGATTTCATCTTATCAGGAAAAGGCTGAAAACAACTCAAAGTCGCCTGAAATCATATGCAGATGTGAGAAGAAGAGAGCTGTAGTTTGCTATGGATGATTGAGTATGTCTGAAAATTTCACCTATGAAAGGGGTGATGGGGTTTGGAAAGAAAGGAAATCTCAGTCCTAGATATGTTGGCCTTATAGGATTATAAGGCGCATTGGTAATGTGGCGTATGAGTTGGATTTTCCTGTGAAGTTAACATCGGTGCACCCAGTCTTACATGTATCTCTGTTGAAGAAATGCATCGGTGATCTGACCTCAGTTGTGCCGTTAGAGAGTGTTTGCATAAAAGATAATCTCTCTTACGAGGAGGTTGCAATTGAGATTCTTGACCATCAGGTTCGTAAATTGAGGAATAAAGAGGTCGCCTCAGTAAAATTTATTTGGAGGAACCAGCTTGTAGAGGGAGCTACGTAGGAAGCCGAAGTAGATATGATGGCTAAGTACCCTCACCTCTTTCCATCCAGCTCAGTTTCAACTTCAGGTACTAGTTTCTGCCTTTGTACTCTACTCAGTCCCATGTTAGTTTCATGCATTTCAGTTGCATTCATGTTTAGTATGCATCCTTGTTGCATAAATCGAGTTAAGTATATGCATTTCAGTCCGGAGTCAGTCACTCCATTAGTATCCAGTCCAGAGCTATTAGTCTTGGGTTGCAACTCTTTCCCTGTCCTTCCAGATTAGTTAGTCTTTATTCGAGGACGAATGTTCCCAAGGGGGAGATAATGTAACACCCCAAAAGCATCTAAGATTATACCCCAGACTTGGAGTGAGAACCATAAGAAAACTTGCAATTTATCCTCAGAACGACTTGTCAAACGAGCCGTTGTCAGAACCAATGACCCTTTTTCAGAACCAACGACTCGTCAGAAGAATTATTTTCAGCTTCTACAATTTTCTTCCTCTATACTTAACGAGAACAACTCATTAGAGGAAGTAACGAGTTTTTAGGTCTCTCGTCTTGACCAAGATCAGAGAGTTGTTGAAATTCTTTCCCGAACTAACGAGCCATTTGATGAGTCGTTGGAGGAAGTAATGACTCATCCTGTGAGTCGTTAGGTGGAGTTCAGAATTTGTCCAGTGGCAATGGATGGATATAATGACCCGTTGTGTCTTATAATGGGCCATTCTATTTGCCCGTTGGGGGAGGTTCATAAACTGGAATTTCAGGCCCAGAAGCAACGATTGGTCCTAATGAGTCGTGGTCTCAAACAACGACTCATAGCATGACCCATTATGCCTGAACGAGCAATTTTTCAGACAACTTCTTTAGGGTATTTTCGTAACTCTCTCAGTTTTTAACTCCTAAACTACGTTATTTTGGTGTAATTATCTAGGAATTTAGAGGAAATAAATGGTCCTTCTCTATCATTTCTCACTTAGGCTCTCAAGAACATTATGCAGAAGCTCTAGCACTCTCTCAAGTCAAGAACTAGGGCTCTACTTTCTTCTCAGAACTTCAAGCTTCTTCATAGAGATTCTTCTTCAGGTATGTGGGAATTTAGCAAGGGTATTCCTTTCACCCTTGTGCCCCAAAGTATTTTTTAGAAAACCTCGTTATTTCAAGCCCTATAGAAAGTTATGAGTAGGGTTTCTAAGCTGCGTATGATTTTCCCTAACATTGGTAATCCTTCAAGTCTCTTGTGATTATTATTATTATGTGAAATTCATGTTTTTGTCTTCATTTATACATATTCGTTTCTATCCCTAATTTTAGCATGATTTTTGGTTGAAGATTGCATGATTTAAAGACTGGACAAAATTTTGTACTATTAACTCTATCACCTGAGAAAGAATTCTAGCATAAATATTTTAAATAAAAATCAATATTTTCATATTATAGCTATGCTCAGTATTTTTGAAAATATCACTTTTCAGTTATCAATATTACCTGATTTTCAGTATTATTTAGTTTATCAGGTCCTTTTGACTCTCAAGACACTTTCAAATAAGTAGTTCTAACTCAGTCTTAGGACATCAGTTTGAGCTATCAGTATAGATAGATACAGTTAGGTCTTCAGTTAGGAGTAGTACTTAGCACCGAGTGGGTTGGGGTTCAGCGCATTCAGATTTCCAGAACTATGTGCCACCGTAGGTCTTTAGCCCGCATGGGCATCAGTTTAGTGATCACACAGTCATGCCTCCTTTATACCCTGGAAAAATATAATGGGTCCTATTGATGGGGGGTATACATCGGCCTCCACATTTAGCTCACGTGGTTATATGTCGGTTAACAGGTACTCCCATAGTACAGTTGTAGCTCCTAATCCAGTCTCAGTTTCAAATTTCAGGATACGTATATGACTGTTATCCAGTTTTTACTAGCTTTACAATATTATCATATTTCAGGCCGCTTACAACATTCATGTTTTAGATAGGGTCATTGCATGACATTTCACCATTACTTATAGTTTTTACCAGCTTATGTATATTTTTACTTCATATCTCACACACTAAGTACATTCAAAGTACTGACTGCATACCTTCTATGCTATATCATCTTATGATATAGGCTTAGGCCCAGCAACGTGGTTAGTCTCCTCCGGATGTAGTTCAGTAGAAGTACAGCAGTGAGTCCTCATCTCCCGAGGACCGGAGTCAGTTTCTCATTTCAATTGTATTTTTTCACTTTAGTTTTAGACATCAGAGTTAGCTGGGAACTTGTCCCAGCAGCTCATCATTAGTAGAGACTTTCAGAAAGAGTATTAGAATTTCAGCTTATGACTCAGTGTTAATCTAGTTTTATCAGTATTCAGTCCATTTCAGTATTTACTCATGTAATGTTTTATACATTCAATTAGCTTTCACTCAATTTTCTATTTTATTCAGATTATGTTATTATTATGCTATGCCATGGGTTAACTTAGGGTCGCTTGTGACTCTGGACACCACATTGTGTCCATAGTGTAGACTCGGGTCATGACAAAAGGGCTGGTGGTGTTCATATACAAAAATACTACGAGGAATCAGTTCCTTATCACATCTACAACAAAGAACTGCTATCAAGAGTATACTATAAATATAGAAGAAGTAGTGAGGGAATAGTCCCTCATATTAGACTGGAGAAGATTGTTGACCGATGCAATGCAGATTCCAAGTTCGTAGAAGGATGCTTTAAGAAATTAGGTTATGGCTAATCTGGTGATTCAAGGGATAAGGAAAAATATGAAATTATTATCATATTTACATATAAGGAAGAAACTTTAAGAATTAGAAGAAAAACATCCAACAAGTGAAGAAAGAAGAACCAAGTTGTTGGGGGAAACTGTGAAACTAAATCCTAGTGCAAAGTGAACTTCTTGATCAATTTGGTTTATGGAGAAAAATGTGTGCATCAAAGAATTCACATTCAACAAGAAAATATTACCATATTTCACATATGAGAGGAGCTTTGAAAACAGGAGTAATAATTGGAAGCCTATGTAAATAAGAAAATCAAGTTTGACTAGGATTAGAATCTTGGATTCTTGATCTAATACTTTTTGAATTGGAAAGAGAATTTTGGTCATCCTACTTCTATATATAACATCATTTTTGTGTTATTGAAACCATCTATACGAAGAGAGAAAATCATACCTTGAAAAAATCAAGGGTGTCTTGGTGAGTGAGAGAGTCAACTGATAACATTGTACAGAACTTGGTCCTATCAAGTTATATTCATAACATTCTCAATTGAGCAATTGATTCGCTGTGTTTTATATCTTTTTACTTTTCCTAGAGATTTTCATTAGGTGTTTGATATTCATTAAATTTGGTAAAGGCTTCATTGGCTGGGTTGAATCATTAAAAAAAGAATAAAAAAGAGGGTAGAGGTAAGGATTGTTGGGAACAATTCCTTATGCATTGTAAAAACATTCATAAATTTGGAATTTGGGTTCAAGTTTAGTGGAAGAGTTTTAGAAAATTCTATAGAGGTGGGATATGATTTTTGTCTCTCTTGAGCAAGGGTTTTCACGCTACATACTTGCATTGATTATTATTTCACAATTAACCTTCTTGCATCGTTGCTCAAAGAACTTGATTCATTGATTGCTTAGGTCGCAGCCAAACTAATACTTCTATTTTAGCTTTGATGAGTTCTTGAGTTTGTAATAAATATTGTTATACTCTCGTGAGGATTCTACTAAACAATACTTTTTGATAATGACAAAAGAGAGAAGATTGAGTTGTCATTGAAAATTATTGAAGAATGAAATAGGTCCCTAAGCTCGAGTTAGGAATGAGATTGATATGATATGGATCTGATTAGGTTCACATAGCCTAATCATCTACTGGATTGCGATGAGCGGAAGGTTAGTATCAGAGAAGGCTTGGCTATAAGCTCCAATCTTATTAAGTCTTAATGATCAACATAAACCTAGTTCTTAAGGGGACGAATTTCAGCTGAGTGCATATGCAACTATAATTAAGTGTTATTTTTTTAAATTATGGATTGTTATGAATTTTTCATCATAAAAAAAAAGGAGAAATCGTTGATCTAAGAGAAATGAGCTAGAGAGTACATATGTAAAGAATTGTAAAGAACATATTCCTATCAAGAAATATCTATAATGGTTCTAGTTGTTCAGTTGATTCGTTGTGAGTTTATAACCTTTTTATTTTTTACAGTTTATTTGTATTTGGTATTATTATTGTATTGTAAGGGAGCCAATAACTGGGCAAAGTTGTTAAAGCAGAGCCTAGGCCTACAATCGAAGCGCATTGTAGAAGGGATTGGGGGGGAAGAAGGTGTTATAGAGATTTAACTCCTTGGTGCTATAGTTCTTAGCTTCTAAAACTTGTAAAACTCAAATTTAGTGGTAATTTGAGAGAGAGAGACTGTGATTTTTAGACTCTTGGGAGAGGAGTTTTCCACATAAAATTCTTGTGTTGATTGTTTTACATTTCTGCACTTACTTTTTGTTTAAATACTGAAGAACCTGATTCTTTAATATATCAAAGACAACCTAAAATAATAATTATCGTATCTCGATACTAATTATTTTTTCGCCTATTATACCCAATTATTGTTTTGTTACCAGATTTATTCGCAACACTTTTCCACTGCCATATAACCTCATAATACTTTTGATGCACATATACTTTTATCTCAGAGTACGAAAACAACATTCTACTCCAATTTAGATAAAGTATCCAAAATTTCCCTTCATATGCCCCTATCCACGAGCATTTAGAAAGATAAATTCATGAACTATATCACTGCAATTACACTCAATCAAAGTGAATTATTATAACTTATAGAAATAAGAAGTGAATTATTATCAATTATGTATTGTATTTAATATTAGCCCTCAAATCATATGCGATTATTATGATTATGTCCTATAAAAATACTAAAATTTGAGAAAACAAATCAAAGTTACTATCCCAATTGAATCAGTCATTACCTTCAATTAGCATCATTAACAACGATGATAATCTCAACATTTGATAAGCTCTTTAAGTGATAGACAACCAAATTCAAAAGTTTATCTAGTTTTGAGATTGAATTAGATTTATTCAAATATCAAAGTAAGAAAATTGAGCAAAACTTTTACATAAAAATAAACTAAGTGATTTGTGCAAATCAAGTTTTACCAAGAACTTAACGTAAAAATTACCAAAAAATTGATAGCACCAAGAATATTCCCTCCAGAAGAAAAAAAGAATTATTCTAACTTTTTTACTTTTTCTTTAGGTGATGCTTATTCACATTTTTGAATGAAAGGCGGTTACCATTCCTATCCAACATGTAGAGGGGATACCGTTTCCCAACCCTTAAAATGGTAAAGAAAAATTGACTCTAATTATAAAATTATTGTATTAGTACTATTAAGTCTATATACAGATAATTAATCAATAAGTAGTATTAACAATTTTAAAAATAAGATAGATAATATACTACTACATGTTAAAAATATAGCATGATGTAAAAGTGCTTTAAACTTATTAGTGTACATAATTTAATTATAAAAAAAAAAAAAAAAAAGGAGGAAAAACTGCAAGGACAATGTCATTCAAAGAGAATTCAAAGGGTAAAGCGTAGTTTTCTGAGGGAATTAGGAAAGAAAGAGAGGACAGTGTCAACTTGCTATTCTCCTCTTAACATGTGTCCATTTCTCCAACAAACTCTCGAACTCCTTGTCTTGTCTCTCTCTGCTTTCCCCTGCATGCAACACAAAACATTCCTTCTCCCACACCCTTTCTTTTGGTCTCAAAACTCCATAAAGGTAGCATTCTTTCATTTGTAGGAGCCCTTTGAGAGGGCGCGCACCTGCAAGTGCGCGCACCAGAAAATTAAAAAAAAAGGAATTTTTAATAGTAAAAGCCAAAATTCCCCTTCTCTATGCAACCATGGCACCGAAAAATTACAAAAACATAAACAAAAACAACCAAAACAAGAATAAAAATAATCTCCTCCTCCTCCTTATTATGTCTTCATTAGCATTTTTCACAAACCCATCAGAGGGGAGATTATCAGAGGCTGAGGTTCTGCTCAAGTTTCGTCAATCTTTGAACTTCGATGGCAACCCCTTATCGTCATGGGATTCCAATGTACCTCCTTGCATTAAAGCGAACAATAAGCCCAATTGGAGCAACATTTTCTGCGAAAGCGGGATGGTATATGGTTTGAATCTTGAAAATCTTGGCTTAAGTGGTACCATTGATTTGGACATACTTAAAGACTTGCCTAATTTGAGAACCATAAGTGTGTTAGATAATAAATTTGAAGGATCTTTGCCACCTTTAAATAAATTGCCTGCATTAAAGAGTGCTTATTTCTCAAATAACAAGTTCTCTGGGCCAATTGATGGAAAGATTTTTGAAGGGATGAATTCGTTAAAGAAACTTCACATAGCAAATAATAAATTTACAGGACAACTCCCTCTCATATTTGGTGATTTGCCAAATCTCAGAGAGTTGAATATACAAAATAATAAGTTTGAGGGTCAAATTCCTGCTTCCTATTCACATCTATATTTCCCTGCTTATGATGGTACGTAATCTCCCTCTTCCTATTTTGATTTATTACCTACTTACATGTTCCTATTAATTTTATTCTTTTTTAGTATTTGAGAAAATGATGATCATAAAATATTGTGTGCAGCCTTCATCTTGTAATGCAAATACATGAATATTGGCATCTAAAATTAAAAGCAAGATCCAACATTAACATCTTTTGATGGTTTTATTGTAGATGAATATATTTTATTTAATTGAGCGAGATACCTTCTTATGTACCCTTAACTAGTATATAAACAACCATCACCACCATATATTGTCTCAATGAGATGAAAATGTCATTTAAATTGTGCAATTACATTTACTTTTTTTTTTTAGAAGTTTTATATGATTATGTTATTGGTAACTAATATATCTTACACATCGATCACTTCTTGTAAAAAGATTGGAAATCAATATTTATTCTTAAGGAAGTTTCTCAACTATATGCAGTCGCTTCATGGTTGTGTTTTAGTTGTTTTCTTAAAATAATAGAACACTTGGGGGTCGTTTGATTAGAAAATAAGTTATCCTGGGATAATTAATTTCGGGTTTAGGTATTCCAGAATTATATTCCACCTTCAATAAAGAATAAGGAATAAATATGAATTTATCTCATGTTTGATTGAGATAAAATCTCGGGACAACTTACGGAAATTATAGTGTTTATTTTGTCCATCCCTCGTGGGATAACAACTCTTGGAATAATTAATTTCGGAATAACTTGTTTTCAACCGTTTAGACCCCTTAGTTTATGATTATATATGATAGAGATGTGTACATGAAATGCCATGTTGTTTTGCATTAGGTTAATTAACAACAAAGTGTTTTTTTTTCCTCATAAAACGTATGTACAGGCAATGATGGTCTTTGTGGTCCACCTTTACCAAGATCATGCAATAAGGAAAAGGAAGAATCATCATCTGGTTGGAAGATTGCCCTTGTCGTGGTTGTGATAGTTGCAGTGATATGCATTATTGTGGTTGTCCTCGTCACCCGTCGCAAGAAAAATCCGCAACAGGATACAGTAGTACAAGGAGGAACATCATCATCAAGTGCCTCACCAGCTAGTCATGACCAAAAAAAAGTCCTTCCATCTGATCATCTCAACAAAATGGAACAAGGCCAAGCAGCATCTCCTGATCGTTCTAACGATGGGAAGAGAGCTGAAGTGGCTGGACAAAAGCTTCTCTTCTTGAAGAATGACATTGAGAAATTTGACTTGCCTGATTTGTTGAAGGCCTCTGCTGAAGTATTGGGAAGTGGGGTCTTTGGTTCAACTTATAAAGCTGCACTTAGCACTGGTCCTGTCATGGTTGTCAAGAGGTTTAGACATATGAACAAAATTGGCAAAGAAGATTTCCATGAGCATATGCGAAGGCTTGGTAGATTGAGTCATAAGAACTTGCTTCCTGTCATTGCTTTCTACTATAGGAAGGAAGAGAAGCTTCTTGTCTTTGAGTATGTCAACAATGTCAGCCTTGCTGTTTATCTTCATGGTAATAGCAAATCACGTGGGAATCAAAGCTTGGATTGGCCAACTCGTTTGAAAATTGTCAAAGGAGTAAGCAAAGGGATTTTGTACCTTTACAATGAGCTACCAAGCTTGACATCACCTCATGGTCACCTCAAGTCCTCAAATGTCCTTCTAACAGAAACCTTCGAGCCAGTTCTCACAGACTACGCCTTACTACCAGTGGTGAATGCAGAGCATGCTCATGAACACATGATCTCATACAAAGCACCAGAGTTAAAGCAAACCGGCAAAGTCAATAGAAAAACTGATGTTTGGACACTTGGTATGTTAATCCTAGAGATCATGACAGGGAAATTCCCTTCCAATCTTTTAGGCAAGGGAACTCAAGACACCGATGATTTAGCCACTTGGGTACACTCTGTTCTTGGACAGGACTCATCAGAAACAGAGGTGTTTGATAAAGAGATGAAAGAAACAAAAGATTGTGAGGCTGAAATGATGAAGCTTCTAAAGATTGGGCTTAGCTGCTGTGAAGTTGATGTGGAGAAGAGATGGGATATAAAAGAGGCAGTCGAGAGGATCGAGGAAGTCAAGGAAAAAGGTGATTTCTGTTCCACTGTTGCTGGTGCTACCACTGAAGCTGACAATATGCATACTTCAAGATAAAATTTGAAATCTTTCAAAGTCTTTAGGGTTTTTTTGATCAGCTCATCATAATATCACTAAGTTTTGATTTTCTTGGACGCATATTGCATAACTTACTGGGATATATGATTTTTTTTTGGTCATGGCGGAGGATCAATTGAACCACCATGTGGGGTTACTACAAAGAAAAAAAAAAAGAAAGAAAAAGAATTAAAAAAAAAAAAAGGAAAAATAAGTGATAGAAAATGCAGTTAATTTTTGTTTGCATGTAAATTTGTCCTTTATAAATCTATAGTCTAGGTGTGTTTCTTTTCTTTATTATTCTTCATCAAGCTTATTTGGGACAATTACTTTGCAAAATTGCCATCTATAAATAAATAAACTATATTATGTGTTGTACATAAGAAATTGAGATGACTCCTCATTCGTCTTGTTCTTCGTCTAAGCAACCTAAGCACCTCACATTATTAACATTAGGTTGCCTAATTGAATTCTTTTCACCGGCTTTGCTTTAAATTGGTCTAATCAATATACAAAATTATTAAAAAAATTAGCGTGTTTGTCCATGCTTTGTACGATTATAATTCCGAAGAAAGATTATTGGCAGTAGTTAGAGAGATTTTTTTTCCTCTTCAAAACACAAGAAAATGCGGGTAGGATAGAAAAAACATTAAATATATTTTTAAATAATTAATGTCACTGTTTGACAAATATTTCTATATATATATACAGTGCAATTTTAAAAAAAGAAATATAAGTCACAATCCAGAGTTCACCTATTCAAGAGAATTGCTAATTGCTAAAGAGATATTCTCATGCTGCAATTTCAACTTAAAACTACCAATAAGAAGGAGGAAAGTATGAAATGTTGATATGAAAAGTTGCAGTAATTGACCATTTGTTATAAATGTGTTTTGTATTACGGTTAACACATTCTTTTTTTGAAGAAAAGTTAAGATCAGTACCTTTAAGACCAAATTAGTTTTTTTCTTATGAAAAAAGAGGTTCTCATTTTTTGTAACTCATAAGTCTTCTCTATTCTCTCCAACACTATAATATTCTTTTTTCTGCTTTATTATTTTATAACATATTAATAACACGAATCTCTAACCGAGTAACATCCGTTTATAAAATTATTCTACATCAAACTGATATGTTTCTTTTTATAGTTAATGTACAAAGACAGTCTTTGTACATTAACTATATATAATCTGTATGATTTCTTTATGTTTGGAGGTTCCCATAAGGTAATTAATTATTTCACTACGAAATTATCTATTATTAAATGATTCCTCCTCTAATATCTTGTTGATGTTCTAACAGATTCAGAACAAAAAATTTGTGACACTTTTAATTTGAATATATGTTCCCGTCTTCTCAACCAAGCTTATGTCTGATTTTAGTTAATCTTTGGCTGAATATAAAAATTATATAGTTATCTTGTTTATATCTAATGTCACACAAGTTCATGATATTACGGTAAAGTTAATTCATATTTCTGTATAGGCATAACATATAAATAGACATTGAAACTTTGAGAGTGCATATTTAGGTATCTCAATTTGGACTCAATTGACAGCTAAATACTCCAACTAATCCTCAGTTTGTCTCAAAGACACCCAATGCTGACGTGACACATAAATTTTGAAAGTGTCTAGATTATCATTTTGTAAGTTGAAGTGCTCAACCGACACAGTGAATATCAGTTGAGATTCCTAGATGTGTAATATCAAAGTTTGAGTGCTTAATTATCAGTTGAAGTCAAATTTGAATGCCTACGGGAAGGAGCTTACACTTATGAGGAGTGCATATTTTAAAAGAACACCCAAATGAGGTATTACCATATCATTGATTATCTTTTACAGTTATTTTTTAGTTTTAAAACTTTATGATCTTTATTATTTTGAGATTATCATAAGACTTTTAAAAGTACTTTTGAAATATGCGTTAAATTTGATAAATTTTATAAATCTTTCATTAAAAGAAAGGAATATAAAATTAAAACACATTTGACCTTTTTAAGTGAAGTTGAGATATATCATATAAATATGATAAATTCTAAGGCATGACAATGAACTTATAATAAAATTTATAAAGTACAAATAATGATAGTCTATTCCTTGAAGAGAATATGAAT
>JACEIK010006623.1:35270-87333 GCA_018107945.1 Datura stramonium | reverse complement strand
TGAAAGCATATTTGTTAGCTTGGGTAATAGCTTGAGAAGGCATTACCTAGGTCAGGACATGAGAATGTGAGGAGCATGTTTGTATCTCGGGAGAGATTTTCGTGTCAGGATAGAGATATACCTAACACCGTGCTTGGTTGACACACGGGGGTTATGGAAGACCAACTTGGGATGTCACATAACCACTCGAAGAAGTAGTTGTGAGGCTAAGTTGAGTTAAATGGTTAGACGTACGAAAGTCCCTAACTGTTTCCCAGTAAACCACAACATAATTGATTGCCCGCGACTAGAAATTAGACTCCGCGCTCACATTGATGCAGTGAGGCTAGATTGTCGTGTTTAGAGGCTAGAAAGACCATGAACATGCAATTCTAATTATGTGAAATAACAATTGATAGTTCCATGCTTTTTCCATTGCAATTCGTAGTATCGCATGATTATCTGGTTTTAACTCTATGTTGCTTCTAGAGTAATTTCAGAATATTTCGTTGACCCAAACTTAGACTTAATTAATCTCAATCGAAAATGTCTATAACCAACACTTTAGGTATTTAAGATCACACTTCAAGATCACACTAGAAATGGATAGTGTTAGAGGAATGGGTCCATCTGGGGTTCGATAACTGGTTCTTAAAAAGAGCCACTATATTACTTGCACGACCCGTACACTTGCGGACGCGTCGATGTGAAAAGAGTCGTCAAGTTTTTGGCGTCGTTGTCTAGACTGGCGAAGTTTTTGAAAATTTATCTATTTTTGTATGATTTTTAAATTTTCCTTAAGTGTTGAGAACTTGGTCTTAGTCTGTTGTATTTGGTGTGTGATAAAGTTGTCCCGCGAGCCGGCTAGAAATAGAGAGCTTATGGAACCGTTGCTTGAACCGGAACGTCAAATCCATTTGCAAAGGAGAGTAGCTCTAGAGCAAAAGCCGAAGAGACTTCAAGAAAAGGTACAACAACAACACCCGCGGCAAGCATGTAGCTTGTCATCGGAATAATGGCAAAGAAGTTATCTAGCTCAAGAAGCGCGCAATCCCACTAGCGACGAATGTGACCCTAGTATCCGCAAACCAGAGCCTGGAGGGAACTTTGAATTTAAATAGAACATGGTGCGCCTGTTACATTCTAGTGGTCAGCCCACCGGAATGGCACATGAGGACCCGCAAAGAGCACTTACAAGAGCTTTGAGATTAGTGACACGTTTGTCCCCACCGGCGTGTCCACGATTATGTCCGCTTAACCCTCTTCCCATTTTCACCTGGGGAGGCTAAAAGGGTCAAGGCCGAGCCACCAAACTCCATAACTTCATGGAATGACTTGCCAGAAAGTTCCCTTATCGTATTCTTTCCTTCGTGCAAAACCGCCAAGTTGGAGAAGTGAAATACTCGCCCAAGCGTAAGCCGATGAGAACTTATATAAGGGCTTGGGAAAGATTCAAGTCATTGTTGAGAGACTGTCCCCATCACCGTAAATCAAATGAAGTTTGCCCATACCTTTGTAGAAAGTCTAGACCCACACATGTGCTATTACTAGACTCTGCATCGGGTGGGCAAACCTTAGAGAAGACATATGATGAGTTGTACACTTTGTTGAACAGAATTGCACAAGGAAATCCAGAGGCACAAAGAGTCATCAAGAGGGGCAGTGAAGAAGGATCTAGGTTGACAGGCAGATGGTTTGAATGCCTTGGCAAGACAGCTAGCTTTGTTCCAACATCGATGATGACTCAGCTTCAATAGACCGAGTATGAACCAACACCAGGCTTTCAGTTAATGCAGTCAAAGAAGCTCCTAGCTGGTGTGGAAATTTGTGGTAATAATGGGCACAATACGTAATCTTGTGGAGCCAATTCGGAATCCATCAATTTTGTTGGTAATGTTCAACGGAATCAGAATTTCGGAAGCAACTCCACCGTAATTGGCAGGGCCACCTGAATTTTCTTGGGTGGAAACCAAAGCAGAATTTTATGCAACTCAACAAATACTTTATCAGCTGAATAGGCGTATTGATGGCATAGTAGCAATGACAGGAAACATCGTAGAAAATGGCGGGAGACCTGCACCGCTAGCGTAAAATCGTGCGAGGTGGGAAACAGATTCTTAATGAAATCACAAGTAGCCACCCGCAATCTTGAAACAAGTGGGTCAAATAGCAGCTGCTCAAAAACATGAGGCCGCAAGGGATTACTAAGCGACGTTGCATCCTAACCCCAAAGTGCATCAATGCCATCAGCCTTAGAAGCGGAAGGCGCTAGTCGATGCGTTGCCTAAAGAGTTGGAAAGAGGTGTGTACCTAATTGGTAAGACCAGACTATCCACTCGATACTGAGCAAGTCAGGGTGCTGGGCAACAAGATGCGCAACCTTCATTGCAGCTAGCAAAAAGACCACCACCACCATTCCCCGTGATTCGGGAAGAGCAAGAGGAGGAATGTTTCAAAAGTTCTTTGAGAGTTTCAAAGAACTTCATATAAATTTGCCTCTATCGATGTCTTGCAGGAATGCCCAAGTATGCTAAATACTCTTAGGACGTGATGGCGAACAAAGCTAGATTGGTGGATGTCCAGATCAGAGCACCGATCGAGGAGTGCAGTCACAAAGGTATTGAGCAAATGCCAAAGAAGCTCAAAGACCCCAGTTTTACCCTCCCCATACAAATTGGTAAAAAGATGAAGTGATTCGAGCTTTGTGTGATTTAGGGCAGCAGTTAATCTAATGCCCTTATCCTTATTCAACACCTTAGTTGGGAAACCGAGGCCGACAAGGTTGATGTTGCAATGAATGACAAGTCGCGAGTGACACCCGATGGAATCATAGAGGACCTTCTCATCAAAGTAGGTAAATTTATTATACCGATTTTTATTGTTTTAGATTTTCAAAGCTGATGACCAGGTACCCTTGATCTTGGGACGGCCATTCTGGCCACCATGATGTGTGATCGACTTGAAAGAAGGGACCCCGAAAATGAGGGTCGAGGGATGAAAAAGAAACCTTCCGTGTCTACTAACAAATAAACCCATCCTACACTACAAAACCTTGTCAAGTTAGTGTGTTGGCAGAGGATGAGTGTGGGATGGAGGATTCCACAGGTGCAGGGCCAAAGGCAATGTCAAGTGTTCAGCCCGAATCCTGGAGCAAAGGGCTTCAAATTGAGAAGAAGGAGGAAAGGAGGAACAGAGAGGAGGCCGTTTCCTAAACAATGGTATTAGCAAGGAGATGGTTCTCGAAAGAGAACCTGTGCATGATGATGTCCCTGGGGGCAGCAGTCCACGTCGCCACGACAAAATAAGGCGCGTTGGGAGGCAACCCAAGGGTACGCCAGGTACAATTTGTAATTTTGATTTTTGTTTGATTTTGTTATTTTCATTTTTTTTTGTTTGTTGTTTTTGTGAAAGTTAGGCACTGTGTAGAGGGGAAGTCCGGAGTACCTCGTGAGGAGGAAGCTAGGAAGCATGGAAGAAAAAAAGTGGGGGGGTCGACCACCCACTTGTGCAAGTTTTGGGAACAACATGCTTTTAGCTAGGCTTAAAGGCCTCAGTGGAGTATTTCTCACTCCTCTTTGAAATGTTAATTTGAGGCTATGAGGACATAGCATGATTTAAGTGTAGAGAGGAAATTTCAAGGAAATTTAAAATTTTTGTGCTTAACAAATTGTTGGTGAATGTAATGCTTGTGTGACAAAATTTGAAAAAATGTGAAAAATCTTGTGAGTCAAGCATGACTTCATCACCCTTTGGTTTTCTTTTCTTCGGTTCTTTTCCGATGGGGGTCTTTGAACCGGAAGAATTAAAAGTTTTATTTTTTATTTTTATTTTTCTGTACATAATGTTTTTAGACATAGTTAGAGACTATTTCCTATAATGGATGGATGATGACCGTCTTGAGGAAAAATTAGTCAAAGGATGGCCTGCTTTGAAACCGTAGCTAATGGATGCTTGATATTCTTGTTATGTGCTAGGTATGATTGTAAGATGCAAGTATGTTCAATGTTGAAGCATTCAAAAGTGTGTATAACTTGGTTTGAGACACTTAGGCTCTTGAATTTGACTCAATATGATTGAAGCTTAATGTTTGAATTCGTGTGATTAGCCGAGCAAGAGTCTGCTGAATGTGTCTTGAATTGAGCATGTGCCATGAGTGTAAGGTTTTGGAGTATTCTATACGTGGATTGTCTAGAACTTGCTCGGTGTGTGTATGAAACAAATGAAGGATGTGAATTGTAGGAGATGATTTAGGCATTTCTTTGAATGAACCTAATTTTTATCCATCGCTTTACCTACCTTGAGAAATTAATCCTAGTTAGCCCTGCTGAGCCCTTTTGGCCTATTCTTTGATAGCTGCAACATGTTTAACTTTCTTCATTAACCTTGAATTTGATACAAAACTCCTAAGCGTTTGAAGAAGAAAAATCTGAAAGAGTAAAGGAGTGAGGAGAATGAAAAGAAATGAAAAGCAGCAAGTTGTAGAAGTTGAGAAAAGGTCAAAGGTGCACTTGTGTGAAAAATGGTTGATTATTAGTAAGGAGTAAGAAAACAAAATGAATGAAAAATTATTTATAAAACCTTACTAATAAGCCAAAAGTGCCTAAATAAAGGAATGTAAGAGGGAAAAGAAAACTACCAAGGATAAAAAGTGTGAAGTGTAGGGAAGGAAGTTCGTAATGAGGGCGTGATATTAAAAGGCTTAGAAAGATAGTCAATACATTGGCCAGAATAGTACCACTTACCTTGTAATTGAGTTAATACAACCTGACAAAGTCCTACTTGATCTTACATTCATACATCCTCAATTAGTATAAAACACTAAGGGCAAGCTTATGGGCTGCACATGATGCATGGGAATTCTTTGTGAGAGTGAGTGAAATTTACTTATGTACCCAATATGCTTGTGATGTGCACTATTTTTGCGTGATTGGGTAACTTTCCATGAGGCAGCCATGTTTGCAAGGAAGGATAGAATTCATGGGATTTCTTAATCAGTTGATTTGCACGAGCTTGCTAAGATTTAGAGTCCATTCTCGAGGCTAAGAAGTCTTAACATATTGTATTTCATTTCGGTGATTAAATTGTGCATGCTCTACTTTTATAGCTTGTATCTACGTAATCACTATAGCCGTAGCTCGAATTATCTTGCTAAGTTAGTTAAGGTGGGAGTCTCCATGTATGCATTATATGTAAAAAAGGTGTTCGAGATCAGACAAAGTGTGGGTTGTGATCACGGGCAAAATATCATGCCCGGTGTATGCTTTATAACTTAAATTAGTCTTGTTATTCAAGTTATTTATACATTTTCATATTTTCTATATAATGTGAAGATATGTGCTAACCAACATGATTAGCCTTTGTTTTGTAGGTTTCGATGACTTTTGAGGAGCTAATCCATGAGTTGGTGAAGTAGAGGCTTGGAAACGGAATTAAAACGCGAACGCCGGCAAAGAGGAGACAAAACAGCCCACCTGCGCGTCGGCAACGTGCCACGGCAGGCAGGCTGCCCAAAACAGCCCACCTGCGCGCTGGGCAACGCCATGGCAGGCTGGCTGGGCGCGACAAGGAGGAGCCAACGCGCTGCCCAAGCAGCGTGCCACGCCGGCCAACGCGCGTGGTGCTGCCAGACCAACTTCGGGGTGATTTCCAGAAAGGTGATGCCTCCGTGTCGGAGGCAGTGCTCCGTGATACACCGCGACAATGAGCCGTCACCATAGGTTAAATTATGCAGGTTCTCCATTTACTATAAATAGGACCCTTAGCTCCTTATTCCATTTGGTCACGATTTATTCTGGAAAAAACTGCCTATGAAGGAGAAGTGGGAGAACTCAGCTAGCGTTTGTCAAATTCCCTTCTCATCTACCAAACTCGTGTAAGTATGTAGTTTAGGAGTAGTTTAATAGTAGTGGTGAGTAGTTTTACGAACATGAATGGCTAGAACCCTTCCTCTAGGGATTGAAACCATGAATTATGATTGTGACTTTATGATATTGTTTGGAATGGGTTATTGATTGTTGTTTTCGTCTTACATTCTGAATTGTTGGTTGTTTTTATGATTGATCACCATGAAAGAATATTTGTTAGCTTGGGTGATAGCTTGGAGAAGGCACACGCAGGCCTTGACATGAGAATGTGAGGGTATGATTGTAACCTCGGGAGAGATTTTGTGTCCAGATAGGAACATACCTAACACCGTGCTTGGTTGACACACGGGGGTTGCGAAACACCAACTTTGATGTCACGTCACCACTCGAAGAAGTAAGTGTTATGTTGTGAGTTAAATGGTTAGACGACGAAAGTCCCTAATCTTCCCGTAAACCACAAATATAACTGATTGCCCGCGACTAGAAAATTAAACTCCTCGCTCAATGATGTGAGGCTAGATTGCCAGTTTAGAGGCTCGAAAGACCATGAACATGCAATTCCAGTTATGTGAAATAACAATTGATAGTTCCATGCTTATTCCATTGCAAATCGTAGTATCGCATGACATCCGTTTGACTCTCATGTTATTTCTGTGAGTACTTTCGTAATATTTCCTGTTGACCCAAACTTAGACTTAATTTATCTCAATCGAAAATGTCTATCACCAACACTTTAGATATTCAAGATCACAATGAAATGGATAGTTAGAGTGAATGGGGTCTATCCCCTGTGGGTTCGACAATCCGGTGTTCTTAAAAAGAGCCACTATATTACCCGCACGACTGTGACACTAAGTGACGCGCCTCAATGTGAAAAAGAGTCGCCGGGAGGCAACCCAAGTTAGTGAACTAATGTGTGCCTGTACAGGGAAACAAAATAGGTGGCTGGAAAGGCTGCTACAAGATCTTTAGTACGACTCGTGGTGAGTGGACCTACGAGCCGTGGAAACAAGGGTGGTGAAAAGCAAAGAAAATTCGAGCAAAGTACGACATACAATTCTTACCTCAATGGTATAAATAGTAGGATGCACTCATGCATGTCACCAGATAAGTTTGTTTGTTAAAGTCACTATGGGATAGGTGACGAGTCGTAGGTTAGTTCTATGACTCGTGGGCACGAGTTGTGAAATTCCACTTAAACCGACTCAAATTTCGAATTTATTTAAATAATCCCGAAGATATTTAAAACTAAAGCTACCTTCCGTTGATAAACTCTCAAGGCTCACAACGTTCAACTCACCCATACCCACAGCTTGTAACTCATCAACCAACAAAAGAATCGAGCAATTCTTTGCTCAATACAAGTCGGCCAAACCCATACCAATGCTACCAAGTCGAAACAAAAGAAAAAATCAAGTAAGTTATTTACATTGCAATCTCTAAGTGTTTGAAAGTGAACTTAAGGGAATCAAAACCCATAAGAATCACTAGGTATGCTTGAAAATTGATTTTGAAAACACAAACTCGATTGGAAAACCCACTTGAAATTTATTGAACTTTGGCCTTGGAACACTTAAAAGGAGTACTGGTAGGGGTTGAAAAAGGGGAGGATTGAGTAGTGTAAAAATGGCGTTTAAGGCTATGCTTAGACCTGGGGGAAATCTGAGTACCTAAAAATGTGCAAAACAAACACTTGCACACCGAAAGCAAAAAGAATCATGAATATGCTCCAAAGGGTACGCAGCACGCACGGGTCGTAGGTTGACACTACGAGTCGTACTAAGTGCTTGTACCACCTATCTTGAAAAATTTATCTAGGAATCCCACCCTAAGACTCGTGAATCGACCTACGGGTTGTGTCTACCTAGTCGTGGTGAACAATAGAGATTTATTAAAATGGGGGACTTCATCAGACGACTCAAGGTATGGACCGTACTTTCCCCGTATGAGTCTTACCCAAGGAGTCATGGGGCATCATCAGGACTTCTCATGATTTGTACCTTCATGGTAACACTATAGTGGGACTAAGTGATGATTCCGAACTTCTCTTACCTTATTTTTCTTTTATAAAATGGACAACTAACCTTTTCTCTTCAAGTACAATGAAATACAAACGCAAAGCCGAGAAACCAAAGGCCCTGTGGCAGTTAAGGATAGTATCATCGGAGTTCGAGTCTAATAAAGAAGATCATACACCTAGTGGTTCGATCACAGAGGAACCAAGGACCACTAGGGCAGATACAATGGCCCAAATTGAAGCAACCACGGACACACTCGCTCAAGCTCCCCAGTATGAAGAGGGATCTAGAGAGGAACAAAAAAAGGTCGAAAAATCGACTCCAACACTAAGGAAAGGTTAAGGACCTAGAATGATGCGGAAAGCAGGGATGAAGAAGTGGGAGGAGGAGGCCCCTATGGCTGCATAAGCGTAATTCTACCAGAGAAAACAGAACAAGGCGGTGGAGAGTGTCGGGTGCTAAAGAAATATATAAACAAGGCATCTCTCTCACCGCCAAGAACAAACCAAAAATAAGCATCCAAGAAAGAACCGTAGCATCCTCACTTCAATTCCTTGAACGAAGTTGAGGAGATGAAGCGTATTTTAGCTTCTATGGTTTAGAATGGATGGCCAAGATACCTACACAATACATGTATAAGATCGTTAGGGAGTTCTAATAACAACTATCTCACACAATGGAGAAAAACCACAGAGGGGCAAAAGATAAAGGATCAACCTATTTGGAGAGTGTTCTAGTCCGAGGGCGAGTAGTAGATATATCCGGTCTGACCATTGCACGGATGTTATATGGACCCTGGCCTGCATCAACAAGGATAACACCGTGGACATGACTATAGGGTTGAGGGCCATGAAACAGATCGGCTAACCGGCTCACCCGAGCGACGAAGGCAATGGAGTGGTTAGCCAGAGTGATTGATGAATATAAATATGACGTTGATTAAATGCTGTGGAAGCAAAAGTAATGAAGAGCTCCTTGAACTTTATAGCAAAAAGCCTCGCTAGACACTCGGTACGACATCGATTAGCACCTACGTAAATGACAATACGCCGAGTGCCGATGCAGGCTGCTTTGGTGGCATGCCTCATGTTTCGCTACCTCTAACATCCCGAGGATCATAGCTATAGAGATACGAGATCGGCAAAGTGGTAGTAAGCACTACTATCCCATTCCCGAGCCTTGCATGGGCGCTTGTGCAGTGGAGGCGAGAGTTCGGGTGATGAGAGATTGATTGAAGGCCAAAGAATTGCTGACATAGGTCTTATCCGGATGAGATGAACCCCGTAAGCATATCGAGACTTCTACAACAGTGAAAAAGAGTCATAGGCAAGGATGCACAAGTGAATGTCCCCAATACAAAGGAGCGTAGCGAGAGACCGGCTACAGATGCCGATCGCACCGAGCCGGGCCCTAGTACCTCAACCACCTGGCCATAGCTCACACTTCAAAGAAAAGCAGGGCACATCTAGGTACCATAGGATTTCTTCTAGAAGCTAGCCAAGATATTGACCATGGACGAGCATAAAATTTAGGCAATGATGGAGAATGTGGGAAGCCATGGGTCAAATCCGAGATAGATGCAGCAGCTCAGCCCTTTCATGCCCGCCTCGCTGGAGAGCAGATTTAACAAGAGGATGGCAGAGCAAATTTAATAATTAGCAGCCTCCATGCAAAGTTGGGGCTCTTCGAGTCAAGTGGTTGAGTTTTCATCACGACAACCAACAGCTTATAGCAAATTTCCTACTCTCTCGGACCTAGATGTCGAGCTTGATGAGGATATTGGTGTAGCAGCATATTGGGAGCCGTCCACGGCTTCCAAGAAGGGTAAGAAGCGAGCTACCGATGAGGCCAGAGAGGAGAGTCCAAAGAAGTTAGCAAGAAGAAGAGAGAGAAGAAAGAAAGCAAGTAGGCTAGGACTAGAGAGCATGCACTACCACGCATATGACTCGAGCCGGGATGAGAGAGTTAGAGGAGTGCTCCACCACAGCCGCCTCGAGCTTGCTAGTGGCCATGATCCTTCGGATGAGCCACATTCAGCCCCAAGCATAACCAGAGGCCGTTCAAGCTGCTACATTCACCGAGGGGAACCACTCTACTGCTACACCATTGAGTACGCCGACCACGCTAGCGCCACTACTACCACTTAGAGGTGTACCACCTTTGCAAGATGACAAAGGCGAAGTCCGAGTAGCCACACAGTGCATATCCTTCTTTTCCTACCTTCTTATATTTTAAGCTTCGAGGATCTAAGCTCATTTTTTTCAAAATGGGGGGTGTACTTGTATTTTTGGGATTTTTTGTTCATCCGAAGCGTTTTTCTTGTCGTGTTTCTTTTCCTGTGCATGCTATCTAGTAGAACCGGCATATGTTAGGATTTTTATTTTTAGTCGTGATTTTTGTTTAACTAGAAAGTAACTTAGGAATACTCATCCAATGGATATGAACCAATTTTGTTGTTTTTAAGAAAAGATTGACCCTACTTAAAAGCTTTGCTATGTATTTATGACAACAATGCATGATTTCAGGATCGCTTTTGTGTCATTTAGTTATTAATAGTGCGTCTTGTTGAGCCATGTATGAAACTGTGACAGTAAAGTAAAAAATAGTCTGCGTACCATGTGTGAGTGAGGTCTGAGTATTTATTGTGGTATGTTGTTGAAGATCTAGAACTTGCCTGGTTGGTTCTGCATAGGTTGAGGATGATTAGTTAGATATAATCATGGGCCATTTTTGTTTCAACTCACTTTTTAGCCTATATTGCCCTACCAAAGTTTCATGAATCCCTTGATCCCAAGTTTGAGTCTTAATAGACCATATTTCTTTGTTTTACCTATTAACCATACCCATTTATTTATAATGAACCTCGTTTGGCCCCGGTCTTTCCTTGATATTGTGAACCTCAACATAAGGCAAACATAGCTAAGTTGAGGGTGGCTAGAGTAGGGGCATAATGGTGGGAACGAGAGAAAAGGAAAGAAAAGAAAAGAAGAGAAAAATGGAGAAAATAAGGTGTGGTGAGGTGAAAAAGTAAAACCTTAAAATTTGAGAATATTGAAAAAGAAAATTCAAAAAGAGCTTGAAATTGTTGAAAAATGTGAAAAATCACCTCACCCGTGCAAATATTCTTAAAATGGGAAAAAGAGAAGAAAAAAAAGACAAAAAGAATGAAGGGTGAAATAGGAAAATGGTGTAGCCAATGGATATAGTGCCAAGGAAGGGATAGTCACTCATAAATCTTTTCATCTTCCTCATGTCAAGCCATATCAAGTCCTATAGTGATCTTAACCTGACCATCTGACATACCAAAGTAGAGAAAATATGGGCAAGCCTATGTATCTAATGCATAATACTAGAATTTCTTGAGAGAGTGAGTGTTTTCATTTTCCCTAGTCCCATCTTTCATTTTGATACTTCATACTAGAGTGGGACTTCAGTTTTTGTGAGGGTATATGGATTGTGTTTGCTTTTATCATTGGTCCGTGTGAAACACATAGGTGATGACTTGATTGCTTGTTGATAGTTAGATGACATGTCTTGATCCCTATATATGATGTTTTGATGTTACTTTCAATACATTAGCCGATGATGTTTCAAGAGGAAGGGTCAATAGAGTTATTATATAGAGTGCACAAATTTGTTTGAGTTTTGGCCGTAGTATCTAAGTTTATTTTCTAGTTGAGCGTTGTGTTTAGTTTTTCTTTTCCTTTTGCCTGAGGACATGCAAAAGTCTTAAGTTGAGGGTGTTGATGTGTTGTGGATTTACAGTACTATTGACGCTCAAAACTAAGAAAATAGCATGGACTTAAGTGTATTTATGTGGATATGAGACACTTTTCCTTTGATTTTAGGATAAATGGGTGTTGGAACAATAAATTACAAAAGAAAGCTAAAAGTGTGCAAAAGGGTAGAAAGTACAGTCTACGTGATTTACCCAGGATGGACCTACGAGTCGTATTGAGGGCCATGATAAGTGAAGCTAAAATTTAACCTCGGAAGATCGATCCCACGAGACTTGTCACGAATCATACCATGATGGTATGAGTCATGCAGGCTGGGCCGCATGAAATCCAAAAGAATTGCATAGAGGCTGATTCTCGCATGAGGATCCTACGACCCGTGAGATGAAAGTACAAGTCGTAATTACAACGGCCGTTGTAGTTAAGTGTACAAAGTTCATAGTATCAAGATCAAGCAACAGGTGCAAGGTACAAGCCGAGGATGTAGGTACGAATTGTATCTTGGCCCAACACTTAGCAAAATTCAGCCAATACTTCAAGCCACAAGTCGATGCCACGGTCCAGGAGAAGCCCCTACGAGTCGAGGAGGACCCGTGATGAGCCTCGGCGATGATATGGAAAGCAACTCCCGTTAGTTTAGGAAAAGGATTCTTGTGTCTCTATAAATACGTTTGATGTTTTATTTTTCATAGAGGACGCACGAATAGATTATTTATAGTAGGAAAACATTATAGTAGGCAATTTTACATCATTGAAAGAGAGAATTATTGGTTCAATATTGTGATCAACCTTTTCTTGAACTCATATTGTTCTTGCTACTTGTTATTAAAGATTTTGCGGATTAATTGAAGGAATCATTTTTCTCAATCATCTTTGTAAGTATTGTTTGATGTCAATCATGAACACAATTGAGCAACCTTGAAACTATGGGAGGCCAAAACCTCCATAGCTAGGCTAGGGAACCATGGCGGATTAATGTTGAAGTTGCACAAAGTGATTCTAAAACCAATACTAATTACTTATATTATAGTCTCTTATCTTTAATGATTCTTAGCGGTAAGCAATGTTAGGAAGTGCCCTAATTCTTTACTTGCTTTGGTCGAAGAGGTAGAGACTTAGGAAAAGAGAATTACAACAGTAGCCTTGATCTGATGATCATTGTATTAACTTGAGTTGTATGGGCAAGGATGTTATATCTCGAACTTAGTGATACCGGTTAGTTTGCAAAAACTCATAAGACTTGGTCGAGTAATTGAGGATAGTCATTCAATAGGGATTGGTCAATCATTTGAATGAACCTAAGTTATCGGCCGTCGTATGTAAGTATTGGGAAGATCACGAGAGTATACCCAAAGCCGTTATGAACCCATGGGGAATACAAACCCTAGTTATCCCTTAATTGATTTGCAAATATAATCTTGACTATTTATTTTTATTGGGCTGATTTTGATTAGAATCCACCCATTGTAAAGTAACTACCATACGAATTCATCTACCGAATATAATCTAGATCTACCATATTCCCTGTGGGATCAACCCCAACCTCTAAGCTGGGTTCTTTATTGGATAACGCTTTGTTTCACACTTCAAAGGGAAAGTGTGGTTTTCAGCGCTATCAGCTAGTGTCTTGGCTGTAAATACATCCTCTAGCCGACAAGGCCTATAGCCACTGTAAAGAAAATGATCCTAACTAGAACAATAAGCCATAATAGGGGATCCTATGCGCCAACAAGGCCGCCATAATATCTAGCGCACCGAAATCAAAATCGTGTACTATACCAGGCCCACACAATCAACACGTAAAAAGAGATATATATGGGCCCTACACGACCAACGACACCAACCAACCGAGCCAACCATAGCCTCAGAAGCCTCTGTTTCTAATACAAATAGTGGTTGGGAAAGCGGCCCTACGCCTACCCGTATGCTATACAAATAGAAGACTACACTTGCTACAACCTGGCAACTCCGAATGAAAGGAGTTGTCCAAAATACTGGCTTTGAATAGTTGTTATTGAGGATCCCGAGATTCGCCTGTCTAAAACCTGGGCAGTAAGTAATGTAGTGCCTGTGGGAGGGCATTAGTACAATATGTACCGAATGTGTAAGGCAATAGATAAGCTGATATAGACCGGAAGTAACAGAAAGAAGGGAAGAAAGATTAACCTATACGTCAATTTTTAATCTACGTCTAATAACACTACATACGTAAGCTATGACTGCATAAGTTACACATTCATAAACTATAACTAGCGTAAAATAATACAAACAAGAACCCTCACTGGCCCACATGTTTCGGGCGTACAATCACGTATCAACTCACCAGCCCCATAAGCCCTGGCGAGTACATCTAATCTATATACCCCTATCTAGGTTTCTATGACTCTACTGGTACTATAGCCAACATACTGACCCCGTATACAACCGAGCCCGCTTGGCCCCCGAACTATGCTGTGTCTCGAGTCTCGGTGGACTCCCCACAGTCCGCACCTCGGGCACCAGGCTCTACAGGGGTGTGGCGTAGTGTCGATCGACATGTACAATCCAGACCCAACCTGGGACCCCATCTTCATCCCTCACTGACGACATCGCTTCCTTGAGCGACGCTATCTAGCCCTTGGTGGGCGCCGACACATCTAGTAACCCCGGGAGGTCACCAAGGCTCCTAAGTAAGGGCAAAACCCAACTAAGGTGCTGTACTAAAAATCTCAATATAGCCACTCAAAAGGCGTATCTCGGCCTTCTAGGCCTAACGCTACCACCGCTCGCCCCTAGGATAGTCTGTAAAGTTGCTAGCAAGCACACCGTGCACCGTATCCGATCGAGGACTTAGTAGTGACTATGATTCTAATGTTCTAGACTCGGATAGGGTGAGATCTCGGAGTGGCCTAACAATACTCTTGAATGTCCTACTTGACAAACTATAACTCATATACAACTGTGGGATTGCGGATAACTAGGTTACTTGGTCCCTCTCGCTTGGAACGACTGTAAGGTTGTTACCGACCGAACATGGTTTTGCATGTCAGCATCTAATACCCCGCATGCAGCTTACCTACATTCTTAGCCTGAGGGTAGTGTGTTGTACTAAAATGGTGCTGGTCCTTTAGACCCTATCTTGTTTTGGTCCACCTTATATGACTTTTTGGGTGATTACTAACATTAAAAACAAGTCTACATGTGACTTAGCCGCTCACGGCAATCCATACCGAGTATCTTCTAAGAATAGGTTAGCGTTGTTGGCCCTTCCTCTATCTGCTAATAAGGTCCCCTTCCTTAGGGTACCCACGGGTCTATTTGACCTGGACGGTTGGACTGGCTTCCTAGGTGATCTCGTAGGATGAATGCTAAGTCAACTAGGATCGATACTTACTAGTAGTAGCTAACTAGATGGCATGCTATCACCTACCACTAGACAACCCTAGGCTACTCACTCTAAAGTATGGTCTTCCATTCGAATTTACAAGATGCGTAAAGGTACGACAATGTCCTCGTAAGCTTTTCTGCTACACAAAAGCGTAACCGGTATTTATATCGCTCAGTTGCGCCTATACTATTCAACTTACTAACTTTTGACCCATAACTATTCACGAGCTTCCGAGGTATGGGCCCTCGGTAATTAAAACACATACAATTCTACTAATACAATGAATTGGAGAATAGAAGAGTTTCTAATGGCCATTCCCAAATACAGACACACTTAACATGTTCTTTCCCGATGTAGATACCGCATAATCAATGAATGTGTTCTAGCACTAACCACAACATACATACATTCATAGCTCCGCAAGATATAGTCACCTACAATAATTCTATTCACAACCTACTGATAGCAGCTAGTTGTAACATGTATATGAATAGACTCGTCATCTACTGACATCAGCTAATTACTTTATGTTTAATCATGGTCTTGTTTCGTAGGCAAATGCCGATTGTCATTTACCAAATAACCATCGGGTTTCAACTCGTATTCAACAACTCTCCAAACTATGACTTTAATACTGAAAGAATGGGTCTAGTCTCAATACCTAAACTCCTAAGCAGTAAACTGCAATTTTTAATACTAATAACATTTATAATTAAATCATGTAAAAAACTACCGAACCTTTAATTTCCCGAGTGTTCATAAGGTAGAAATGCTTACTTGGAACCTATGATCGTATAGAAATCAGTTTGGGGCAATTCTGACAATCCTTGTCGGGCGGCTATTATTTTCTCAGGAATTTCGCGAAAATAACTCTCGTACTAATGCTCCCTCGCGGGCTTAGAACTCCATACCCTAAGTTAATTTGAATTTGATGGTGTTTGATAGCATAATCCTGGACGAAACCATCTCCCCTTGGGAGAAGACTCCACCTTCCGACTTTTAATGGCTTCCTTCAACTTTACCAATATCGATCCTCATCTTGTCTAGGTTTCACATCGGGCCACCAAGGACAATTTTGATCTCGCTCGACAACAACACCGCCATCGGCTGAACAACCTAACTCCCAACCTTGCAAGTCAATGTACATATTTCACAATCTCTTTCTTCCCTCATCCACATGGGACACACTCTCCATAGAGAGCCTATTGCAAGGTCCGTCTCACATTAGCCTTCTCCGGATGGTAAAGGACACTCATATCGTAGTCCTTGAGTAGTTCCAACCACCTCATTTGTCGAAGATTGAGATCCTTATGAGTGAACACATATTGTAAGCTCTTATGGTCTATAAATACATCCACATGGACCCAATACAAGTAATGTCTCCATATCTTCAACGCGAACACCACCGTGGCTAATTCAAGATCATGGATCGGATAGTTCTTTTCATTGACCTTCAACTGTCTTGAGGAATATGCTATCACTTCCCACACCGCATCAATACACACCCAAGTCCGATTCTTGAAGCATCACAATACACCACAAACCCATCGGTACCCTCGGGTAGGGTCAACACCGGTGTTGTAGTAAGTCGAGTCTTCAACTCTTGGAAGCTCTTGTCACAAGCTCGTACCATTGGAACTTCACCTTCTTCCGGGTCAATTTGGTGAAAGGTGCCGGCAATAGATGAAACCCCTTCAAAACCTCCGATAATAGCCAGCTAAACACAAGAAACTTAAACATTTGAAGGATTCACCTGTTTAGGCCAACTCCTTACCGCTTCTATTTTTTGAGAATCTACCATACCTCACTTGTCACCACATGGCCCGTGAATGCTACTGAGTTCAACCAAAACTCACACTTGCTAAATTTGGCATATAATTGGCAATCCTTGAGAGCCTAAAGCACTATTCTCAAATGAGCGGCGTGCTCCTCCTCGCTCCGAGAGTATATCGTAGATGTCATCGATAAACACAATCAAAAACATATCCAAGTATGGCCTGAACACCCTGCTTCATTAGGTATAGAAAGCCGCAGAGCATTCGTTAGTCCAAAAGACATAACTACAAACTTGTAATGACCATATCACATCCTGAAGGTTGTCTTTGGGATGTCACACTCCTGACTCGAAATGATGATACCTGCATTTGAGATCTATCTTGGAGAAACACTTGGTACCCTAAAGCTAGTCAAATAAATTGTCAATCCTGGCAGAGGATACCTATTATTGACGGGTACTCGTCACTTAACCGACATACCAACATAGAGCTTACGTGGTCCCGATCATTACACTCAAGTGAGCAGCTGCCCAAAACCTTGCCGTGGCTAAGGACGCTACCATGATATCGATATCAAGCTCACGGGCCATTCGGGCCAGTGGAAGCTCACAAGGGGAGGTCCCAATAATATAATAGTATCAACCTACGTTGGCGCGTGGTTCTGGGGCATAGGGTGATCGACCCTTAGCCTGCTTGGTGCTAGACTCTTCTCTCAAAACATGCAATGCTCTACATCATATATAACGAAGCTCAACATTGTCTAATGATGAAGCTCAATGATCAATACATATCAAAATACGAAATCATGCATATAAGAAGTTTCTTAGTTCAAAACATACCACAAGTTGAATACATATTTGGGAAACCTTGCTCCAAATCCAAGTGGTAAGTTATGCATAGGGAATTCTAACTCAAAACATACCACAAGCTAGAATGTAAAATTTTGGAGTCTTCGCTCCAAAACAATGTGGTAAGCTTAGTTCGGGAAAATAATTATTTAAACTTAACATGTGGGCATTGCCCAAAGCTTTATCATACTTAAAAATACTCAATTCTCATAGAAAACATAATTATAAACATGGGTAGCTTCAATTCATTCTTTTCATCATAATATCTCATCACTATCACATTTACTTCAGAAATCTCACTTTCATGATCATCTCAGTATCCATGGGCTTCAACATTCATTTTCTTAGAAACATAATTTTAATTGAAATCATTATAAAATCAGCCCATGTTCACAATTCAATAATAAAATTATAATCAATTCATACCTATATAAATGAAATTGAAGATTCATGCATTTTGGTAAAAACCCCATACTTGATCATAGGACACCAAGGCTTGTAGTGTGAATTGGGCTTGGGTGTGGAAGAAGACACCCACCACAACCCTACATACCTGGAAGCGATTGATTCTACCACTTCTTGATTGCCCAAGAAGAATTGATGAAAACTTTGAAGAATTTCTCTAGATCACCTCTTCAACCTCTCAAGCTTGCATGCATGGAATGAAATAACTTAGAATAGGTTTTTCCCTCCTTAAACCCACTAAAACGAGCCTTAAACGACTTAGTAAAGGGTCTTAGGAAGTGGAAATGATGAAAATACCCTTACTAATTACGCAAAATTCTTCACCGACGAACTAACGGCGCCTAACGAGTCATTGGAAGATACCATGAGCCGTGGTGACGATCCATCCGTACACCGTCCAAAGCTTGGTCTCACCAAACCACGACTAGAAACGATGGGTCTTCATTACTTGCAACGGTTCATTCTATCGACCGTTGTTTACTCCTGCAACTTTCGCACCTTCTCAAACAACGAGCCTCACCATGACTTGTTACACCCACCAACGGGTCGTGGTCTACTTTCGTCGAATACACTGGACATCTCACCATCCAAACAATGGCTACTAACAACGGTCTCGTGGTAACTCATGACGGTCGTGGATGACTCGTCACCCGTGCATGCTAAGGTCCATCTCCTACCACGACCACAAACGACTTACTCATTGTTTCCCACAATGAGTAGTCACATCAACGTTGCTTCCACTGCCCCTGCATCATATGTTTATGACTCATCCCAACGGGTCGTTGGTTGGACTAACAATCCATTGGGTCATCCATTCGCAACATTTTTCCCACATTAACGCTTTTCAACTTTTAACTCCCGGTCTACTCCTAGGTACTTTTGGGGTATCCCCTGTGGGAACATTCGCCCGAATGCAGGAAACAAGAAGAAAATAGAAACATGCAATTATCATATTCTCGATAATTGATCATTCAACCCAAACACTAACTAATGACTACCTGTTTCAAAATATACAAGCAACCGATTAGATAATCACGTACACATTTATATATATATAAAAGAAACTTTGCGTGCATGAACCGAACATGAAACTAAATAGAGTCATAGAGAAAACTGATACCTCAAGTCGAACTGAGCCAATAGAGAATATGTGTGGATATTTAGCCATCATATCTCGCTTTCGGCTTACCATCTAGCTCCTTCAACATGTTGATTCTCCATAATACTTTAACCTAAGCTACTTCTTTATTCCTAACATTCGAACTCCGTCGATCTAGTATTTCCACTGGAACTTCCTCATAACTAAGGTTATCCTTTACACCAAATATGTCCACCGAAACTACTAAAGCTGGATCCCCCAAACATTTCTTCAAAAGCAATACATGAAACACAGGATGCACCAAGATAGCTCGAGGGCAAGTCCAACTCATACGCTACTCAATGCCAACTCTCCTCATAATCCGGTAGGGACCAACATAGCGTGGACCGACTTTTCCTTTCTTCCCAAACCGCTTGACTCCCTTCATAGGAGATACCTTCAGAAATACCCACCGTCCACCTCGAACTCCAACTCTCCTCATCACATCGCATATGACTTTGGACGACTCTAAGCGATTTTCTGTCCCCGTCCCTTTCAACCGAACTCACCATAGCCTCAGCGGAACTCAATCCGGCCCCCATCATAGCCGCCTACCAACCTCAAAACCATCCGACGGCAATCTATGTCCGCCATAGAGAGCCTCGAACGGTGCCATTTGGATACCGGAGTGATAACTGTTATTGTAAGCTTAATTCAATCAGAGGAAGTGCTCATCCCAACTACCTTTGAATTATATCACACATGCTCTCAACATGTCCTCAAAGTTTGAATCGGTCCACTCCGATTGACCGTACGTTTGCGGATGAAATGTTGTGTCGAGTTTAACCTGAGTCCCAAGTCTTTGGAAAAGACTCGCCAAACCGAGAGGTAAATTGAGTGCCTGGTCTGGGGCCAATAGACAAGGGCACTTCCATGTAATCGAATCAACTCCCGGATATACGCTGGGTATAATGATCCGAATATGTGGTTTTGACCTATTGTGCAGCCTTGGTCAACTCCGTCTACCAACACCCAAATAGAATCATAGTGTTCAACGAAAGTACGAGGTAGGACCGTAATGAAATCCAAATTAATCTCTTCCACTTCCAAGTAGGAATGCTAATATCCCAAGTATGCCTCCCGGCCTTTGATGTCGACCTTCACTTGGCCGGCGCCTGCACTTGCCAAGCAAATTCCCGCAATATCCTTCTTCATGCCATTCCACCAGTATACTTCCCACCAGTCATGATACATATTGGTGGCACCTGGATGAATAGAGTACCTCGAATCCATGATCCTCGTGCAAAACCGACTCTCAAATCATCGACATCTAGAACACATCGCAAACTCCCGGTACCGCAGCTAAGACATCATCTTCCCCTTAGGAGAAGACCTCCACCTTCCGACTTCGGACGACTTCCTTTTCTAGCTTCTTCAAAATTGGATCCTCATCTTGTCTAGGTTTTACATTAGTTACCAAGGACGATTCCGATCCGTTTTGCACAACAATACCGCCATCGGTCAAGTCGACCAATCTAACTCCCAACCTTGCAAGTTGATGGACATCTTTCACTAGTTCCTTCTTTCCCTCATCCACATGGGACACAATTTCCATAGAGAGCCTACTAAGTGCGTCCGCTACCATAATAGCCTTACCTGATAGCAAAGAACACTCATATCATAGTCCTTGAGTAGCTCCAACCATCTCTTTTTTCGTAGATTGAGATCTTATCTCGCGTGAACACATATTGAAAGCTCTGTGGTCCATAAATATATCCAGATGGACCCCATACAAGTAATGCCGCCATATCTTCAATGCACACACCGCGCCCAACTCAAGATCATGGGTCGCAATTCTTCTCATGGACCTTCAATTGTCTAGAGGCATACGCTATCACTTTTCCTCTCTGCATCAAAACACACCCGAGTCCGATTCTTGAAGCATCACAATACACCACAAAACCATCTGCATTCTAGGTAGGGTCAACACCGATGCTTAAGTGAGTCGAGTCTTCAACTCTGGAAGCTTTTCCTCACAAGCCTCCGACCACTGAACTTCTTTACCTTCTTCTAAGTCAATTTGGTCAAAGGTGTTGCGATGGAGGAGAAACCTTCAACAAACCTCCAATAGTATCCAACTAAACCAAAGAAACTCCGAATATCCGAAGGATTCACCGGCCTAAACTGACCACCACCTCGACATTTTTGAGAATCTACCTTATGCCCTCACTGATACCACGTGGCCCAAAAAATGCCACTTGAGTCCAACCAAACTCACATTTGCTGAACGTTCGCACAACCCACAACTTCGAGGGTCTCGAAGCACTACTCTCAAGTGAGCAAAGATGCTCCTCCTCGCTCCAAGAGTATATATGGATGTCATCAATGAACACAATCACGAATATGTCCAAATATTCCTTAACACCCTGCTCATTAGATCCATAAAAGCAAAGAAAGGGACATTGATTAGTCCAAAAGACATAACAATAAATTGTGAGTGACCGTACCGAGCTCTAAAAGCGGTTTTCTGATGTCACTCTCCTAACCTTAAGCCGGTGAAACCCGCATCTAAGATCAATCTTGGAGAAACACTTGCACCCGGGCTAGTCAAACAAATCATCAGATCCTAGGTAAAGGATACCTATTCTTGACGGTGACCTTGTTTAACCGCGATAATCAATGTAATATCCAAAGCGAACCATCCTCTTTCCGGACAAATAACACTAGTGCACCCCATGGAGACTTACTCTGCCTAATAAAGCCCTTATCTACCGTGTCCTTCTGACCTGATCCTTCAAATCTTTTAGATCGGGCCGAGCCATCCCGTAGGGAGGAATAGATATAGGTTGCATGTCAGGAAGAAGGTTAATACCGAAATCAATATCCTACTGGGAGGAACACTTGGCAAATCAATGTGAGACCTCCTGATACTCATGTACTACTGAACCGCTCGGATAGTCGTGGATTACGGACTCACATCCTTAACCCTAACTAGATTGCATGCAATCTTTAGAAATCATCTTCCTAGCATTAAGATAGGAAATGAACTGACTCATGTGCATAAATGAACTACCCTTCCATTCTAAGACCGGCTCACCCGAAAATCTAAACTCTACAGCCCAAGTTCTACAATTAACCGAAGATAGCATGCAAATAGCCAATCCATGTCGAGAATAACATCAAAATCACCATGGCTAACTCTCGTCAAATCATATGTGACCTAAGGGAAGGATCGAGACTAAGCAACCTCTATACACCCGTCTAGCTAACCAGTCACCTACCGGAGTAGAAACCGAGAAGGGCTCTCGACAAGACATTGGGATCACTGCTACTGGAAACATAAGGTGTCACAAAGGCAAGGTATCCCTCGGATCTAGCAAAGCATATTCATCAATATGGATAACTCAAACATACCAAAGGACTATATCCAGGTGGGAGACCTCTACTCCCCGACGGGATACTAAAGCATAAAATTGCTATGGCGCTAACCGCCGCTGTGCTAGTAGATGTCTCCCGATGTGTCGAGTGTGCGGGAGGGGCTACTAAAGCCCCCAACTCCGATCCTCGCCTACACAAACTGACAATCTTAGAATGTGTCCGGGCCGCCCACACCCAAACAAGCATCTCGAACTCCAAGCACTAGCCTATGTGCTCGACCATATCTCGTAAATAAGCCAGGATGCTAGAATCATGGGTTCACTTCTCTAACCCCTGAGCCTCGATGCTCGCCCTCTAATCATGTCTAGGCGTGATGGCACACTCACGCCGATGAAGCCGGGCGGATGATCTCTCGGTGAGTCTCGGTCATGCCCACCACCGACTTCCGCAGAGAATTCGTGGTCCTTCGGCCTCGCCCTCTTGGCCTCCCGCTCTCTCGTATGTGTTTCCTCCATCCGCCGGGCGAACACTATGAGAAACCCATATCCTGATGAGCATGGCAAACTCTACAATATTTTTTCCAAATAACCCGTTATCCCACCTGACGAATCAACTAACTCGCATCCTCTCGATACTACCAACTCGGGGGCATATTTCGATAGGCGAGTGAACTCAAGGGGGAACTGTTACACCCCATGAATTCTTGACATTTAGATGGCCTATCCACATGTTGGTTAAGAGTTTTAGATTTCATACATGCTAGAGAAAGGTCTGGGACCGACAAGCGTCGTTGCCGAACCATCACAAGAGGAGGTCAGCGCAATCTCTCCACGATGGCCAACGTGTCACTGGTGGGCTCACCTCCGCGTTGGCTCGCGTGTCACGGAGGTGAGGTCCAAATAAGCATATAAACCCTCCACCGCCTTTTGTTAATAATTATCATAAATTCCAGAGAGTAACTAAAAATAGAGGGCACGAGAGAATTTGATGAAATTCCGCTCCATTTACTCTTGATAAACGCGGTCCAAAACTTGATATAACCTTGGGTAGTAAGGTATAGTCGCGAGGAGCATTCCTAGCTATTTAGTTTGAAATTCAAATCGAGAACCGCCGTCACCGGTAGCTAAGGAAAAGTGGAATTGCTCCAAATTAGTGTCAATATATTCCTAGCCCCGAAGTGAGTATTTTCCCGGATCTCCCGAGAAATAGCGAGTTTTCACCTAAGCTCGATAATTCAAAGTTTGGGCTATATATATATTAAAAGTGATGTTTTCTTCCGTGATATTGTTGGAATTTAGTCCTAACCTATAAATATGAATGCGCTTGGAAGAAATATGAGTATTACCGAATTACGCCGCTTAGTCGGGGAATCAAAATTGAGGTGTGTAGTCAGCTTCTTTGGCAAGTTAGTAATTCTAGTATAGTAAAATAGAATTAAAATCCAGAAGGAAGTCTCCATAAACCGAGTATTAAGTATGTTTATTTTTATGTCATATTCAAAATAAAAGTCAAGAATCAAGACGTACGCCAAAGATCTTATCCTGTACCGCTAACTCGCATAGATTCAACGACCAGCAAGAGATTCGTAATAAAAATATCGAACATGGATAGTATTTTCATATTTAATATACATGTTAAATGTGATTACCGTTGCTTGTTGAGACTTATTTGTGATATGTGGGCACCCCTAGAGCCTCTGCCGCCCATGGGTTTATAGTTGTGTCGATTCGCCCACCGTAGGGTGAGGATACGCCACTCCAAGGAGTGACATGCCGTCCGCAATAGGACTAAGATGGATGCGCATTCCCCGTAATGTGCTGATCTGCATTACAATATACTCCGTCGAGCGCTTGCGCCTAGGGCACGACATATATACATATACAAAGATTTAGGCTAGCTACAGAGTCCTCCAACCCCGATACAATTATAGTCAGCCCGTAGAGCCCAAGTTGCATACCCAGGGGACAAGAAAGGTGCTCGTAGTTAGGGCTAGTGGAGTGACTTTATTTTTGGATGGTTTGACCCGGGTAGGGGTATAGATTGCGTGCTGGTTGGCACCTTCCGGCTTACTGGGGCTGGTATAGGTCTTCTTGTATGCCATATATATATGTGTGTGTGTGTGTGTGTGTGTGTGTGTGTGTGTGTGTGTGTGTGTTATTTATTAGATTAAAAAATAGCAGGACACCGCAAAGAATGTGTATGACTTTCCCATCTCGCCTTTCAAAGCACAGATAATCTCATTTTCGCATTTTGCCATCCCCGATGCCTTAGCTACTTTCGCTATTCCGTAACTATCGCACTATTTCTTGTCTTCAAGATGTTTAGTTTTTGCTTTGCATACTCGGTACCGTGGTACCGATGCCCACTTGGGGCATCAGATTACGTCACAGTACTCATAGACTGAGAGTCACACCGTGATTCCAAACAAGACATAGAGTCATTAGCTCCTATCATCCCGAGCTAGACAAACTGTGAGGTTTATTTTTTTTCTTGCACAGTGTGTGGCTTGAGTCTCACCCTTACCATCTTATCAAATATTCTTAGAGGCTTGCAGATTGTGTATTCCCTGTGGTTAGTTATATCGGTCATGTGAGGCCGTGTGTATGTCTTAGCTAGTTTATGATGGTCGTGTGGGGCCTTATTCGCCTGGTAGTTGTGACCTTGTAGATCACGTGAGCTTTAGCTCCTGTTTTCTTATTCGGAGTAATTAGAGCAAAGATGTGAAATTTGTCGGCCCACACAGGTTCCCTTATGTTGATGTGGTTCGGGTTAGCTGTTGTGTTGTGTAAGCTGTGTGGCTATAGGCCTACGATCTGGCTGTATTTACAGCCCATTATATAGCCTCGTTGATTCCATGAATTAGAGTAAGAGCCAGTTAGGCACCGGGAGTAGCTTAGGCTCACAGTTTCCAAATAGCCTGTGACCTAGGGCACCATGTGCCAATCACACCGTTACACCCCTAAAGATTCCCGAAATCTAGATGGCTTACTCGCACGTTAAAGGCATACTTCCAAGCCGCGTGCTAGGAAAAGGCCCGGAAAAGATCGAACGGCAATCCCTTGCCGGCCCACCGCGGAAGGCGCGAGGCGTGAGCCCTCCGCGATGGCGCCGTGCCGCGAGGGCGGGGCCACCGCGTTGGCCTGCGTGGACACGTTGGGCCCGTTCTAGGCCCAAGCATATAAAGCCCCACTTTATTAAGTTGTCCATTATCCATTTTTAGTTTCCGTAACACGTAAGAAAGCGTAGAGAGAAGACGAGGGAGAGATTAAATAATCAAGCAGCCACCAAACGAAGTCTAAACTCAAATTAACCTCAGTACCGAGGTATTTAGCAGCAGGAGTATCTCCTACGGATTTTGTTTCCGCGAAATACGGGCCGACGAATCGTCGAGCTACCTGTGACTAAGGTAAGTAGGAATTGCTCCAAACTAGTGTCTATGTGCTCCTAGCCTTAAAGTGAATACTTCTCCCTTCTCGACTTCTAAAATAGCAAGTTTTCTACTGCTTCGATAAGCCTAAGTTTAGACGATAATTATATCGAAAGTGACGCGTCCTTCAGTATAACGTTGTATTTAGTGCTAATTGAAGTGTATATGAATGCAATTGGGAGAAACAGTCAGAGGACTGACTGAGCCTCGTCCGACGCCTGATAAACTCGAGGTTAAGATATGTGAAGTTGTTCTTCGGAAAGTTAGTAAGTCTTAGCTTTGTAAATCATCAGTAAACTTCGTATTTGAAACTCCTGCAGTTGAATGTTGAGAATTGAGTCAGGCCTAGTAACGGTTTGCGTTGCCGTATCGTATTTCAAACCGAAAGATAAAAAGCATGCGCCAAAGCACGAGTTAGCATTCCGCATTCAAAAGATAGCTTATTGTATGATTAGCAAGCATGTTAGAATAAAAAGAAACAAATTTTCAGAATATAATCTAGTAAAGTAAAACCAGATAAACAGACAGTTTTGTGGCTACGTACTAGCCATATTCGTATTGATGAGATATTGGCTACAGACATAGCCAATGTTAAAGAAAGATCTCAATCGCATAATGAGTAAAGAATCGCTTAATATAGAAAGAGATCGAATAAGAAATCAGATTTCGTATAGTCTTTTTCAAATTATACATGCTTGCTATTTATATGTGCTATTTGCTTGTTGAGACTTGTTATGGCGTGAGGGCCCTTATTGAGCGTCCTCGCCGCCCCCGGGTTGGTAATCGTGTCCCACTCGAGCGGGTGGGTTTACGCCACCTGCTGGAGTGGCATGCCGTCCCCAAACTTTGGACGAAGATGGGATGAAGCTTTCCATAGCAGTCTCGATCAGCATTACAGTGCAGCTCCGTTTCTGTATAGCCCCGTGAGTTGTGTCCTGGGGAAACTGCACTTATCTCATCGTCTCGTACATGCGCTATTATGTGTGTAGCTCCGGTTTCGTATAGCTCCGTTGAGTTGTGTCCGGGGAAACTGCACTTATCTGTTATAGTCTACACATGAGTCCTCCGGACCCAGACACGGTTATTTATATCGGGAGGCTATGGCCCGAGCCGAGACCTGGGGCTTCAGAGCTCCTGTGTGAGCAGATGAGTGGAGTGACTTATTTTTGCGGTGTTTTGACCCGTAGGGTATATAGATTGTTTGCTTGCTTGGTGCCATCCGGCTTATGGGGGGTTGGTATTGGCTCTTGCTTGCTACTTGTATATCTATTTATGTGTTATATACTAGCTACTAGAATGTTGTGCCGTCAGAGCTTGTAGGTACGCTCCGCTCTTACGCACAGCATGATCCAGCTACCGCCGGGATTTAAATATCTCCTGCCATATAGCTTTACTAGATATGCTATCTATATTCGCTGTTTTCATTGTGTTATTTGGCTGTTTTGCATACTGCATCAAGAAGATGATGCCCAATGGGGCGCTGCAATACTTGGCTGGGTGTACTAATAGACGAGGAGGCGATCCTTCGTGGTTCCACTACTATTGAGTTGCCGCCTCCTCGTCATCCTAGAGTCCGATTTCCGCAGGTGTAGCCTTACTACGTACGTACTTTAAGGGCCTGTTCTCGGGCCCGACTGGCTCTATTGTTACTCATAGAGGCTTGCAGATTGTATTTTATCTCCCCGTGGTCGGGCTTGAGTCGGCCGTGTGAGGCCATGCAGTTGTATAGTTGTTTGGTATCTTGTTCTATGTTGGCCGTGGGAGGGGCCGTAGCTTGACAAGAGGGTGACCCTTGCCACGCTGCAGAAGTCTTGGCCAGCATTTCCTGTTTAAGTTTCAAGATGACTAGTCGCATGGGTGGCCTTGTCTACCCGCATAGGTTCCCTCGATTGGCGAGTATGTTCTGGCCGCCGTTATTACAGTACCAGGCTATAGGCCCAGATGGCCTGGGAGAGGTTGTGTGTTTACACTCGCTATATAGCCCTTTGTTTCCAGAACCCGAGATAGAGCTAGCCAGGCACCGATGTGCCTAGGGCCACCCGCTAGTAGTCCAGTCCTTCTCTAGGGCACAAAAGCCGCTCATACCCCCAAGGCGGCATGACAAACTTGTATCGTGAGCGGGTCGTGTCCCGTGAGCCCGCAAGCCGTGCTAAGTAGAATCTAATCTATGGATGTGTTGTGCACCTACTGAGCCACAATAGGCAAGTGGAGGTCATAAGGTGAAGATAGGATGTTACTCTTCTTTCTCACTAACATATATAGAGCGGCACAAAGATAGGGTCGTCCCAAAACTTACCTTATATTCTTTTTGGGTTACGTATACAAAGGCAAACATCAGCACACGCCATCACAAAAGTGGGTAAGATCGATATAGCAAACAAAGAGGGCACTATCCAAATACAAGATAATTACAAATGCAGCAGGAGGCGGTACCAGAGGCCTCCCAAAGCAGGCCTTTATCGGTACTATTTCCGGTATAATGTTGATAACGCGAATAGGGAAGTCGAAGTATAATGTATACATACGAAGCTGATTTATTTATTATTTATATAAGATCTCGACTTCAAGATATCGACAATATCGTGATCAAGCGATAAGTATGAGAAAGAGAGGGAAATGTGATTCTTACCTTCACCTTCCGTATGGTACTAGCCCATGTCTTCGTATTATAGCAATAAGAAAAGGGTATTCCCACCTCGACTCCGATTCACTTAAAGACTATATTCAGAGGGGGCATAAGAATCGAGGTGAGGTTGCCCAAATCACAAAGAAGTGTTAGAAAGCATAAAGAGCCCCTATGATTACGTGAGTTGTGCGTAATTTATGATAATAAGCCAAGAGAGAAAGTAAGACTCGTTAGCTTACCCGGCAGGTAAAAGACCTATCGTTGATGAATGCCTAGTAATAGTCAAGTACGAGTCAAAAGGCCGAGTCCGCCATATATGCTAACAAAAGCAAGATATACCCGCAAGATTATAGATATGATTCATTGTGATATCGGAAGGTAGAAAGGCCGCGTGAATCGATGGTTCACTATAAGCCGTAAGAAGTATAGGCTAAGGCTTGACCAAGAATCTTATTAGTAATGGGCAGTACTTCGAACCGCAGTTCAAATTTTAAGCAAGATGAGGGAAGAAGCAGAATGGCCGTATTTTGTGGGGAAATTAGAATTACCCTGCATTGATAGAGTATCATGTATTAAGGACTAAGCCTCGGACTCTACGCTAAGACACAAAAGAAGATTGCGTCTCGTAATGCCGCAAGATGTCCGCCTATAGAGAAGCTAAGAAACTACCGATACAACGATTCTAATCTAGTGTGGCCTAGAGATAAGGCCCGCAGAAGGTCGTGGCTCTCAATATAACTCCATGTAGGGCCACATAGATTTGAATGTTGACCCCACATTGTAAGAGTGGCAAAATTTCAACACAGACCATAATTAAAGTTTATATGTCCGGCATTTCCAGAATGGGTGACAATACAATGAAATGATAAGAAGGGCAGGAGATATTATTGGACCGTAGAAGCGTGTGTATCATGTACAAACATGAACTCAAAGAAAGCATGTTAGAGATTTGTGTACTACTGGGCGTACCCGCATGTATTGTACGTAGTTATTGATATATATATGTACGTATACCGTATATGTCGTGAATAGCTGCCAATAGGCTACAATCACCCGCATGTTGATTAGTGCTAGGAGTATATACAAATTGCACTACAGGACCCTTGCCAAAAAAGAGAAGAAAAAGAGAAAGAGAAGAGAAGGGCAGCTAAGATGACTTACGTATGAACTAGAAACTATCCCAAATTTCCTACCACAAGTTAACATACTTATGTTTGTTGCCCGATCTAGGCTTTAGAAGTTTACAAAAGTTAGTAACCTGAATCAGGTAGTTAGATGATAAGGCATGCTTAGATTCGCCTAACGGAATTAACCGGCGCCTGTATTAGCTAGGAAGCATCCCTAGAGATCAAGTAACACTAGTGCATGTGCTAGAACCAGACTAGAGACCGAATAGGCATACTTCGTAGATTTGCAATACCAGAATTGTTCAAGATGTTAAGTGGCCATACACCATTTTCCCAAACTTTGTAGAGGAGAGTCGGCCTTAGTCAACCTAGCGCTATTATGTGGAACACCCCGCAAGTCAGCCGCGCCATCCTAGTCGAATACCCGTGGGTACCCCAAGAAAGGGTCCACACGTAGTCAAGGATGTACTCAGTATTTTAGTTGGTTCTCGTAAGATATTCAGACACAGTAGCTCTAGTAGAAGGCCAAATTAAGGCTTAATGACTCAAGACCGAGAACTTCCTTAACAGCAAGATAAATCCAAGTAGATACGCATAAGGCGTAAGAATGCAGTACTCTCGCTAGCATAGTAGTTTACTAAGACCAAGAGACCAGTAGACTCACCATGAAGATCCGGAGATTGATCGCCTGGGAGTAAGTCTGATTAAGCCCACTTTTACAAAGCTGTTCAAACTAGAATAACAAAGCAGTTAGATGCCCACAATCCCGCGTTATGCATGCGCTATTACCACATTCTGTCATTTAACCCAGCTATTCAATTACTCAAGGTTATGCCTGCATCATTAGAGGTCATGATCACACGTGATCCTCTCGATCGATAAAGGCACAAGGTTCGCAGACGGTCGTTCGTGTTATCCTACAACAAGTAGCCTTAGTATGTGGCCGCAGCCATGTAAGCTCTAGCTATACCGGTAAATTACCTGTTTGGGTTTCTCCCAGTAAAGCTGCATGACCTACAATTATATGCCAAGTTCTCTAGATATGAATATGTTGTATCAATCAAGAAGATACAACGAGGTAGCAAACGCCCTTAGCTACAAAGTCCATTAGAGTTTGATGCACTTGTAGCCGTAACAACGGGATCTAATGTAGAATACCCCAATTGGTCAATTAGCCTTTCATATAACAAAATGAAGGACAATAGAGTGGGGGACCAGAACACCGCCATGTCGTCATTAGTTATGGAAGTAAAAGAACGGTAGTATAAGAATCCCGACTGCTAGTGTGTATGAGCTTTCTAGATTTCAAGTAACAGAGGATGGAGCCATGCCAGGCGCTGTCTCTCGTGGTTCCGATGTTTTCAGCCTCCCCGCCATTATGAACGAGTACATTGCGCCCTATTCTTCCACCCCGGCGCGATGAAAATATACCATGATATCAAAGAAAACTACGTGGCTGCATGAAAGAGAAATTGCCGAATTTGTAGCCTAGTGTCCTAACCTGCCAACAGAAAGCAGTAACACGAAACCAAAGGTTTGACTCAGACATAGCCGTGCCTCTCTAGAAGTGGGAAGCAAGAATATGATTTTGTATGTGATTAATTCCGTACTAAACATAGACATGACTCTATATGGGTGATAGTTGATGTATTGACCAAATCACTTTCATTTCCTCGGGAGAACTACCTCGGCCGAAGACAGGCCGAGTTGTATATCCGAGAAATAGTCGATTGCACGGAGTACCGCATTCATTATTTTACAGAGGAGCACAAATCCATACTAGATTTTGGCAGTCGTTCGTAGAGGTCTCGGGGTACGGTGATTAAATTAAGTACCGCATTCCACCCTGGGATGTATGGAGTGCCGAACGCACCATTCGACGCTCGAAGATATGTTGCGAGCATGTGTGCTAGACTTGGTGGTAGCCGGGATGGCACGTTTTCCCTAGTCGAGTTTGCTTATAATAACAAATCTATCACTCGGCTATTCGCATGGCGCCTTTCGAGGCTTTATAAGGGCGAAATGCATCGGCTGGCTGGTTTGAAATGAGAATCGCAAGACGATTGGGCCGTATATTGTTCAAGAATAGAGGAGAAAGTAAAGCGATAGAGAACGCCTATTGGATCGCACAAGAGTCGCCATAAATCATACGCAGATGTAATGGCAGAGACCTGGAGTTCGGGCGAATGACTCTGGGTATTTCTGAAAGTGTCTCCGATGAAAGGGCATGAGATTCGGCAAGAAAGGTAAGCTCGCCCAAGGTTTGTCGGGCCATCAGACATTCGCAGAAAATAGGCCAAGCGCGATGAGTTGAACTTGCCGCTAGAATTAGAATCGCTCATCCAGCTCTTCATGTATCCATGCTAAGGAAATTTAGGAGACCCGTCAAGAGCAGTTCCAGTCCAGGATATCCAAAGTTACGTAAGAGCTGGCTTACGAAGAGGTTCCAAAAGAGGCTATCCTAGCATGTGCATGTATCTGGCGATTGAGAACCAAAGATGTTGCATTTATCAAAGTATTATGGCTAACAGAATTGAGAGGAAATGACTCATGGGAGGCTGAGGAAGATATGAAAACTGGATATCCTCACTTGTTCCGTGCCCAGCCGCTGACAAAAAGGCGCGTCCAGTTATTATTTATGCAAAGATCTTGTAGTGTATCTATATATGAAATGAGAAAGATTGATGTTTAGTTGTCCAAAGGAATCCTTTAGTTTTGTGCGAGTAAATTGTGATGGGACTTTCCCTTGTTTCTGTGTTTTTATAGTCCATATTACGTGGAAACCACGAAATTTTCCAAAAGTAGTAAGTTGGAGATAAGTCGAGAGTCCTCTAAATTAGTCGTTTCCATTCTGAGGACGAATGTTCTTAAGGGGGAGAATGTTACACTCGTAAGATTCCCGCATCTAGATGGCCTATTCACGAGTTGGTTAAGCATATTTGAAAGTCATACGTGCTGAAAAGGCCCGGAAAAGATCGGATGAAAATCCCTTGCTGAACCACCGTGGAAGGCGCCGAGGCGTAGCCCCTCCGCGATGGCGCCGTGTCACGGAGGCGCGGGGCCACCGCTGGTTTCAGGATACATCGGGCCTGCCCGTGCCTTAAGTATATAAAGCCTCACTTCGTTTAAGTTGGCCATTATCCATTTTTAATTCCAAAACACATAAGAAAGCGGAGAGAAGACAAAGGGGAGAGATTAAATAATCATTTGATTATATGCTAAACGAAGTCTAACTCAAATTAACCTCAGTACCGAGGTATTTAGTAGCAGTGGGAGCATTCCTACGGATTTTGCTACGAATTACGGCCGACGAATCATCAAATGGAGTTACTGAACCAAGGTAAGTAGAATTGCTCCAAACTAGTGTCTATGTGCCCTAGCCGTAAAGAATACTTCTCCCTTCTGGACTTCTCAGAAAAATAAGTAAGTTTTCGACCGTTCTTCGACAAGCCTATGTAGCCATAATGATCAAAGTGACGCGTACTCAGTATAACGTTGTATTTAGTGCTAATTGATGTCTATATAAATGCAGTTGGGAGAAATAGTTGAGATCGACGAGCCTCGTCCGACAGTCGGATAACTCGAGGTTAAGGTATGTGAAGTTGTTCTTCGGCAAGTTAGTAAGTCTTAGCTTTGTAAATCATAGTAAACTCCGTATTTTAAACTCTCGGAGTTGAATGTTGAGAATTGAGTAAGTCTAGTAAATTTTGGTTTGCGTTGTCGATCGTATTTCACCGAAAGATAGAAAAGCATACGCCAAATGGAAAGTTAGCATTCCAGATTCACAGATAGTCACAGTGAGTCATATGCTGATGTTATAGAATAAAAAGAAATAGATTTTCGGTAATATAAGCTAAAGTAAAAACCAGATAGGATGGGAAGAGATAGCTTTTGGTGTACAAGGTACTCAGCCATTCGTACAGATGAGATATTGGCTGGGCGTATAGCCAACATTAAAAGATTCGTAATCGCATAATCATAAAGAATCAGTTTAATATAGAAAGAGACTGTAATAAGAAATCAGATTTCAGATAGTCTTTTTCAGTTATACATGCTTGCTATGGCTATTTGCTTGTTGAGACTTGTTGTGGCGTGAGGGCCCTATACGAGCGCCCCCCGCGCCCCGCATTGGTAATCATGTTTCCCACGAGCGGTGGGTTTACGCCACTCCAAGGAGGGCATGTCGTCCCCAACTTTGGATTGAAGATGGGATGAAGCTTCCTGTAGCAGTCTGATCAGCATTATGTATCGGCTTTATAGCCTCGTTGAGTTGTGTCCGGAACTGCATTCTATCTCATATCGTCGTACATACAGCTTATTACTAACTCCGGCTCTGCATAGCCCCCCGTTGAGTTGTGTCCGGGGAACCAGACCCTATCTGTTATTGTTTCACACACAGAGTCCTCCGGACCCAGACACGGTTATTTATATCAGAGGCTATGGCCCGAGCCGAGACCTGTGGGGCCGGTAGAGGAGCTCCTGTGTGAGTGTATTGAGTGGAGTGACTTATTTTGGTGTTTTGACCCCGGTAGGGGTATATAGATTGTTTGCTTGCTTGGTGTCATCCGGCTTGCGGGGGTTGGTATTGGCTCTTTGCTTGCTACTTGTATATCTATTTATGTGTGTTATATACTAGGCTACTAGACAGCAGGCCGCGTTTGTAGGTACGCTCCGCCTTATCAGCATGCAGTATGATCCAGCTTCTTACCAGCTTTTCTCGTGATTCAGCTATCTCCCCGCCATACGCTTTTCTAGATATGCTATCTAGATTCAGTTGTTTTCGCTTTTATGTTATTTCAGTTGCTTTGCATACTCGCACTCGCGGTACCGACGCCCAATGGGGCGTCAGACATTTGCTTGTACTCATGTACGAGGAGGCGATCCCTTGTAATCTGGCCACTATTGAGTCGCGCCTCCTATCATCCTGAGTCTCGATTTCCGTGAGGTAGCTCTTTTTGCTTTACGTACGGTATGGGTAGGTCGGGGCCCTGTCCCGATCATTTCTATTGTTACTCATAGAGGCTTGCAGATTATATTTTATCTCCTTATGGTCCGCTGGAGCCGGTCGGTGAGGCCGTGCAGTTGTATAGTTGTTAAGCATCTTTGTCTTTATTAATGAGGGGCCGTAGCTTGAGGACAAGAGTGGTGACCTTGCCTGGGCCGCGTAGTCTTAAAGATTCTTGTGTTTAAGTTTCAATGACCAGCCAGTGATGGTGGCCTTGTCGCCCGCATAGGTTCCCGATTAAGTGAGTATGTTCTCGGTCAGCCGTTATTGTTGTGCAGTGGCTATAGGCCTGTATGGCCGAGGCCGTGTTTATGCTCTGCGTATAGCCCTTTTGTTTCCGTGAACTCCGAGATAGAGCTAGCTGTGCACCAGATGTGCTCGGCCCACCAATTAGTAGTCCAGGTCCTTCTAGGGCACCAGGTGCCAGTCATACCTCTCAAGGCGGGGCGTGACAAACTTGGTATCGTGAGCAAGTCGTATCCCGTGAGTCTGCAAGCCGTGCTAACTAGAGTCTTGTCTATGGATGTGTTGTGCACCACATACTATAGGCAGGAGGCTGCAAGGCATGATAGGATGGTTACTCTTCTTCCTTTCAAATGTGTTGTAGAGCGGTACAAGATAGGGTTGAGTCCCAAAACTTATCATACTCTTGCTGGCGTATACAAAGTCATATCGTTGACACCCTATCGCATAAGTAAGTTTGATTATAGCAAAGCAAGAGAGGGCACCAGTCAGTTGCAGGGTAAACTACAATAACAGGAGGAGGTATCAGGATTCCCAATGTGATACCTCTATCTGGCATCTCCATCCCTAGCATATTTCATAACTTCATAGTAGAAGTCGAAGCATAGCGTGTATACAAGTTGTTTTATTTGTTAGATATATAAGATCTTATTAAGATGACAGGTGATATTAGGTTATCGGATAGATGAAAGAGGGGGAAATACAGACTTCTACCTCCATCTTTTCAAATGTGGTACAATTTCATGTTTCCATTTCAAGGTGTTGAGAAAAGGCTATTCCTACCTCTTAGTTTTGATTCCAAAGATAGCAAGGGGCATAAGGATTGAGGCAATGTTTCCTAAGTAGGTACAAGTAAAGATGGATTGGTTGATTCCAGAAAGGGTTAGAAAGAGTAAGGAGACCTTATGATTACGTAAGTTGTGCGTAATTCTTGGCGGCAATAAGTCGTAAGAGCGAGTAAGACTACTAGCTACTCGAAGTGGGTGTAAAAGACCTATTAGTGATGAACTCCCGCATAGTTAAGTTCGGAGTCAGAAAAAGGTCAAGTCCGCCATAACACGCTAACAACGGCAGGATATACCTGCAAGATAATAGTTATGATTTCAGTAATGATAACCAAAGGTGGGAGGTCAAGTGTGGACCTGTGGGTCCGATCGCAAGCCGTAAGAAGTATAAGCCGAGACTTGACCAATAACCTTATTAATAATGTAAGGGAAGCTACCTTTGAACCCTCAAGCTCAGCTTAACCAAGATAAGGGGAAGAAGCAGAATACCTTCAGATTTTTGAGGGAAATTAGAATCACCTCCGCATTGATAGAATATCGGTATTATGACTAAGCCCCTGACTCAACAGCTAAGAGACAAGAAGGTTATAGTCCGTAATGTTATGGGTATGTCCGCCTAGGGAAGCTAAGAGAGTGCCGGTCACGTAGACCCACCTAGTGCGGCCTGGAGATAAGGCCCACTGCATGAAATGGGGGCCCTCAATATAATGACAAGTAAAGCCACAAGGTCCTGAGGTTGACCCCATGTTGTAAGAGTGGAGAAATTTAAACAGCAGATCATATTAAAGTGCATGTGTTTGTTGCTTCTAGGAATGGAATGAAAATCTAATAAAATGGTACAAGAGGACCGGAGATATCATTAGATTGTAGAAGCAGTGATATCACATGCAAAGATGTGAAAATTTAGGTAAACTATGCCGTAGTCAGACTACAAAAAATATTCAGTATGTATTGTACGTATTTGTTGATATATATATATATATACAGAGAATGTATATGTTGTGAGTAGCTGGCCATAGGGGGTTACAAATACAATGCATTCTAGTTAGTCATTAGGAAGTATATACAAATCAGATCATAGACCCTCACAAAAGGGGGCAAAGTTATGTGATTCACGTATGAAGCCATAGAAACTTTCTCTGGCTCTCGCCATTGGAGTTAATGACTTATAGTGCTTGTTGCCAGATCTAGACTTCAAAGAGTCACAAGAGTTAGAGCCCGAATCAGGCTAGGATGATACGGGTACGCTTAGATGAATCGTGGTCAAACCCATGGCCTCCTCACTTAAACTTTGCTAAACTAAACGGACCACGTAGTCACTTCACGACTCTTGGTCACTCCTCACGACTCACCTACGAGTCTTTCTCTATGACCTGATGAGAATTTTCAATGTTTCTTTCCGTTTTCACTTTCGGTTCTGATCCTTGGGTTCCCAAGGTATAACATTATCTCCCCCCTTGGGAACATTCATCCTCGAATGTTAGAAACATTTAAAAACTCATAAACAAGCTATCACCATATATGACATCAATCATTTAAGTCGAAAACTGACTTTTAGAATGACTAATTTCAAAGAAACTACATATAGCTAAACTTAATTCATACATCACATACATTTTCCATATCATAAAACAAACTTGTTACAAGGAAATCGAACGGGAAACCGATTAAAGGTTTAGGAAAAACTGATACTCAAATTGATACTTTGTTTAAGGAATAAATATGGGTATTTAGCTATTATATCTTCTTCGGCATCCCACGTATCTCTCTCAACATGTTGATTTCTCCATAATACTTAATCGCCACTTCTTTTCCCGCCCTCCGAACTCCGCGATCCGCATTTCAATGGGAATTTCTTCATAACCGAGGTTGTCCCTCACTCCAATGCTACCACCGGTTCACCTCAAGGCCGGATCACCCAAGCACTTCAAAAGTAACACATGAAAGACGGGATGAACCGAAGATGCCTCCGAGGGCAAGTCCAACTCATACGCCACTTTGCCAATCCTCCTACAACCCTTGGCAGGGGCCAACATAGCGGGACTGAGCTTACCTTTCTTTCCAAACCGCATGACTCCCTTCATAGGAGAGTACCTTCAGAAATACCCATTACCCACATCAAACACCAAATTCTTCTCCTCACATCAAGATACGATTTATGACAACTCTGAGCAGGTTTTCAACCGGTCCCTTATCAACTGAACTCTACCATCACCTCATGCACCAAATATGGTCCTATCATAGCTTCCTCACCAACCTCGAACCATCCGATGGGAGATCTACACCTCAACCCGAAAAGAGCCTCGAACGGTGCCATCCTGGATACCGGGAGTGGTAACTATTATAAGCAAACTCGATCAAGGGAAAATGATCATCCCAACTACCTTTAAAATCCATAACACATGCCCTCAACATATCCTCAAGGGTATGAATGGTTCATTCGCCAGCCGCCTATTTCCAGATAGAAGGTCGTATCGAAAGCTTAACTCAAGGCCCCAAGCCCTTTTTTAAAAGAACGCAAAATTGAGAGGTAACCGAGTACCTCGGTTCGAGATAATGGACAAGGGCGGGCCCATGAATTCGAACCAACTCCAAAATACAACTTAGCATAATCATCCGTTGAATCATTGGTCTTGACCGGTAGGAAATGTGTAGCCTTGGTTAATCTGTTGACCACCACCCAAATAGAGTCAAATTGTCGGCGAGTACGGGGGGTAGACTCCGTAACAAAATCCATATTAATATCTTCCCACTTCCAAGGGGGGATGCCGATATCCCGAAGTACCCTCCCGACCTTTGATGTTCGACTTTCACTTGCCGGGCGCTTGACATTTTGCTGAGCTCCATAATATCTTTCTTCATACCATCCCACCAATAAATTCCTCGCAAATCCCGATACATTTTCATGGATCCCGGATGTGAATAGAATATTTGGTACCATGTACCACATGTAATATCCGAACTCTCAAAATTATCGACGCCGAACACATGGTCGACCCCGTATCGCAAGATACCATCTCCCCTTTGGAGAAAACTCTACCTTATGACTCTACATCGCTCCTTAGATTCCTCAATATTGATCCTCATCCTGTCAGGATTTAACTTCAACTACCAAGGATGATTTTGACCCGTTATGCACAATTAACACCGCCACGTAGGTCGAATCGATGAATCTAACTCCTACCAAGGAGTCGGGTGACATCCCTCACCAACTCCTTCCTTTCTCTCATCCATGTGGAACACACTTTCCATGGAGAGCTCATTGCTTATCCAAAACCACATTAGCCTTGCCCGGTGGTAAAGGACACTATGTCATAGTCCTAAGTAGTTCTAACTACCTCCTTTATCAAGCCTAGATCCTTCGTGTGAACACATATTACAAGATTTTGTGATCCGTAAATACATCCACGTGAATCTGCTATAAGTAATGTAGCCATATCTTCAATGCAAACACCATCATGCCAACTCAATATCATGGGTCAGTAAATTTTCATTATGAATTTTCAAATTGCCTTCGAGCATATGCGTTATCACCTTCCCACGTTGCATTGGGGTACCATCCCATCCCAACTTCAGCATCACAACACACTACAAATCCATCGCATTCTCGCAAGGTCAACACCGATGAAGTGAGTTGGGTCTTTAACTCTTGGAGGCTTTTCTCACAAGCATCCGACCATTGGAATTTCACCCTACCTGGAGTCAACTTAGTCAAAGGTGCCAACAGATGAGAAACCTCCACGAACCTTTCGGTAATAGCCCGCTAGGGAAATCAAAATTCAAATTTCTCTCAAGGATCACCTGTCAGCCAATTTTCACGCTTCGATCTTCGGGAATCTACCCTATGCCTTCACTTGATACTACATGTCCTTAATGCTAACAGTTTATCCAAAATTCACACTTTTCTAAACTATGCATACAGCTGACGATCCGTGAGGGGTCAGGCAAAGACTATGCTCAAACGAGTGGCATGCTCCTCTTCGCTCCAGAGTATAAAAGAATGTTGTCGATGAACCGATCACGAACATATCCAGATATTGCTTGAACACCGTTTTATCAGTCCACGTAAGCCGCAGGAGCATTGTTAGCCTAAAAGATACAACAACAAATTCATAGTGACCATATTTATCTCGAAAGCGGCCTGATGTCACTCTCCCGAACTCGGAAGCCGATGATACCCGGACTCGAGATCGACCTTGGAGAAGCACTTGGCACTCAAGCTGCAAAAAATCTTCATTCCTTGGTAAGGGGTACCTCGTCTTAACGGTAACCTTGTGCAATTGCCGATAGTCAATACACATGGAGGAATCGTCCTTCTTCCGAACAAATAGAACTGGTGCAATCTCTATGGAAATCAAGTTCGGTCTAAATGAAGCCTCATTCATCAAACTTAACTGATCTTTCACCTTCACTCTACTCGAGGTATCCTATAAGGAGGGATAGAATGAAGGCCGCATTTGGCAATAGATCAATATCGAAATCAGTTTTCCTTTCCAGAGAACACCTGCAACCCCCGGAAACACCTCCGGGATATTCGCATACTCACAAAGAACAAACCGAATAGTCGGAGGTCTCGACTCCATATCTCAACCCTAACTAGTGGTACATACACCTTCGATATCATCTTCCTAGCCTTATGATAGGAAATGAACCAACCCGTTGGCACCGCCGAACTACCCTTCCACTCCAAAACTCACTCACCTGTGTGGGAAAATGAAACTCCACGGCATGGGTCCTACAATTAATTGAAGCATAACATGCAAACAACCAACCATACCCAAAATGATGTCTAAATCAATCATGGCCAATTCTACCAAGTCTACTTTATGTAACCTTATGCAATATCGTAATGGGAAACCTCTATATACCCTCCTAGCTACAACTGAATCACCGACCGGAGTAGATACGAAGAATGGTTCGACTGCACTTCAAGACTAACTCCAAAACTACTAGCAATGTAAGGGGTCACGAAAGACAATGTAGCTCCCGGGTTTAGCAAGGCATAAACATCAATATGAAAGACACAAAGAATGATACTGTAAGGACAATCTCTGGTGAAGTTCCCCTACCCCGGCGTGAGGCAAGGGCATGGAATCGGCTGTGCGCTGCACCGCTCCCCCACTCAGTAGATGCCCATGGAGCTAAACGGGTTGAGCTACTGCCATCTGTGGTCTTTAAGCTGACCCCTAGCACGCCCTTTTGGTATATGGACATGCTCGGCACATGTGCCCCGCCTACCACACCCGAAGGCATAATCCAATCCAGCAGCACTCCCCTGACTCCTTGCCACACTTCTTGTAGGTTGAGAGGTATACTCTAACTGAGTGCCCCTTTGATCCCTGACCCTGGAATCCCTTCTCCTCTGATCACCCTTGCCTGATGGAACACTATTTTGATGATGGTGCTGGGGCTAGTGACCAAGAGCCGAAACCGTGGATGGTAGCCACCGCCGCCCGACCTCTAATGTGAAAACCCATGGCTATCTCAATTGAGCTCTCTTTGCCTCCCTCTCCTCGCATGAGCCTTTATCTGTTGGGCGTACAACACTATGCGAGGAAAGTCCATATCCCGATATAGCATGGCAAATTCTATAATCCTTCGGCTCAAATAACTGCCATACATGAACAAACCTAAGCCACTCGCGCCTTCCGATCCATCACCAACTCGTGAGTACTTTGACAACTAGGTGAACTCAAGAGAATACTCAAGCACTGCCATCTTTCCTTTCTTGAGGTTAACAAACTCGCTGTTTCAATTCTTATCTCCCGAGGAAGAAACCTACCAAGAAAGGTCACATGGAACTCATCCCAACTCTGGAGCAAAGCCCGCTCCCACATCGCTTCCTGTCCTTGATTGCTTGTGTTCAATATGAGCGACCTCTTTTTAGCTGATATGAGGCAAAGTCTACTACTCCAATTCGTCACCCTCAACCTCGAATCACCCTTGTGGCCATCATTCTCATTCCTCCTTCCGTTCATTCTCCTAGGATCCATAATTCTGCAATCGTGACTCAATGAATTAGAAGGATGGAAAGGCTTTCACCTACCTAATACTTAACATGAAAGAAGGAAAATTTCCTAACGCTAGTAGCCTCTTCGCCACAGGTATGGCGCGCTTCACACCCATGAAAAAGACTCTACCTATTGCGACTTTCGGAGTCCCTAGGACACTTCAAACCTATGACTCTGATACCAAGTTTGTCACGACCCAAATGTATACCCGGATCGTAGACACGAGACAAGGGACCCCGAGAGACCCCAAGTCAACCCATGGAACATGCATTCAATTAATCTCATTTAAATAAATGGAATAATAAGCATAAAACACGCAGAAACGTAACCAGCTACATAACATCAGGAAAGCACAACATTTACATAAGCTGAATACTCTCATTTGTCCGAAAGCCTTCAATGACTGCAGATGGGTTGATGGGACAACATCCCCAACTAACCCCAAGAATCCAAAACATAATCAATAGGAAAGTTCATCAAACGACCCTCAGAACATAAGGACTCACCAACAAGCTGATATCGTAGGCTGGGATGGACTAAGAGAGGATGAAACAGATCCGACCTCGTATCATAAAACGATACGCATAAAAGTGGGCGCGGCCGCACGTGAAATGTACCGAGATGCAAGGTAGGTAAAATGGAAATTTTAAAAGTACAGAACTATAAATAGACATAGGAGAAGGAAATCATGCTTACATCAAAATCTTCATAATAAAACATAAAGCTCAAGACTTTCAAATCTTTCATAAATCATTCATTATCATAATTGTAAATAACTTTATCATAATATAACTTGAGCCAATAACATAAACATAATAATTTATAAACATGCAGAACAAATGGGAGGACGCCTGTCATACCGACACCATCATGGTAGAGCCATGATGTGCTACTGTCTCGCCCATGGGCAAGAGCGACTCGGCTTGTTAGGGCGAGGGTCATGCATAATGCATGATATCACATTTGATTGATCATTATCATTACATCATAATATCTACAAACCACGGTGGCACGTGGTTATGAGACACCGGCGTAGTCCTTTGAATGCCGAGTTGCTCGGTGCTAGACACGGCTCCCAAAAACATGCATATAGGTCACATAAATCATTATCATCATGCATAAAATTCATTGGCTAAGATATAACATTTATCATCATTGATCCCCTTAAAACATGCTTAGCCAAGAATTAAGGCCCTTTTTCATCGGCCAACATCATAAATTGATAAATCATGAAATTCGTTTCATAAATCATAAATCATAAATCATTCTTCATCATGTGGGAATTGTCAAATACTTCATCATACTCAATTATTTCAAAATATACTCATAAACATGGGTATCTTGGATTCATGCATTTCCATAATCAATAACTTAAAATAATGAATATTCATCATAAATCATAATTTCCATGAACTTCCATAAATGGGCAATTTAGATTTTAAAAGCTTGACACATGAATTAAACAAAATAATAATAAAACCTTCCCATCATGCATATTTCCATAAATAAAACTCAATTAGACATATCCATAAGGAGAAATCACATTGACATGCTTTGGGTAAAACCCCATGGAATTTGAGTAGGAGAATTTATGACTTTAATCGAAATTGGACATGGGTAAGGAAGAATTCCACCCCATTTTAAAACCCTACATACCTGGGAAATAGATAGGCTTATGGTTTCTTGAGCACCCACAAAGAAATTGAATAAAATTTGGGGAAGAAGGCCTTGAATCTCCCAAAAACCTCTATAAAATCCTTGCATGATAATGGGCATGCAATAGGGACTTAACTCCTCTTATCACACTCATAAATATCCAAAACAACGTAGTTTAGGCCTTAGGGACTTATGAAATTATAGAAACACCCTCATTAAAATGCAGGAAATCTCTGGATGCCAGTCCTCACGAGAGACCTAATGGGTCATTGCCACATGGCACGACTCGTGGCCTTGATCTATTGATTCCACTGCCCAAAACTACAAGGGAACTCCACAGTTGACTTCACGAGTCGTGAGGTCAGACCACAACTCGTGGTCACCTTCTGTGGCCTCCACTGCCCATCCCAATCTTGCCAAACCTCCAGGGTTGACCATGGATGACCTCACGAGTCGTGAGGTCTAACCACAACTCGTGGTCAGGCCCATGGCCTCCTCACTCAGACTTTACCAAACCAAGCTGACCACGAGTCACTTCACGACTCGTGGTCACTCCTCACGACTAACCTCACGAGTCGTTTTGTGACCTGGTGTGAATTTTCAGTTTTTCTCCATTTTCACTTCCGAGTCTGATCCTTGGGTTCCCGAGGTATAACAGTTCCTTTTCTCCGTAGTTGATAGTTAGGAAAGGTTTATTCTTTTGTTGTACAGCTTTTGGGTAGGTTTGGGCCCTGTCCTGATCATTATTTCACTCCTAGAGGCTTGCAGGATACAGATTCTCAGTAATTGGTTGTTGTTGTCCGTGTGGAGCCTATGTGTGTTATATATTGTATGTTGGCCATGTGGGACCTAGTTTAGTTAGTTATTTAGTAGCCTTTCTAGTGTTAATCTTAATATGATCTCCTGTTTTCATTTTGTTATAACTAGACAGCATGGTGGCCCTATCGGCCCGCATAGGATCCATTTTATCGCCTTGTTGGTTTGGTTAGTTGTTTTCCTTTGTAGGTGTTGCGTAGCCTTGTCGACCTGAGACTGTATTTACAGCCAAGATATAGCAGTTTGTTTTCTTAGTGTAAGTTGCTGGCAGGCACCAAAGGTGCATATGCCCATCTAGGTCAGCCCAGGTCTCAGAATGGCATTAGGCGTCAGTCATGCCTCCCAAGGTGGGGCGTGAAAAACTAGGGTTAGACATCAAAGGTAGCTAAGGCAAAGAATCAAAATTAGACTCATCCAAATAAATTCCTAAATCATCTCTTACAACTAAGATCCCTCATTTCACTTTGCAAACACACCAGGCAAGTTCTAGACATTATATGATAGCATGGAATATACAAAAAACTTACACTCACAGCAGATGCTCAATTCAAGACAGACCCATACAGACTCGCAATACAGCTAATCACATGAATTCAAATTAAGCAATAAGCATACAGAGTCACATTCCTGAGCCTAAGTGTCTCAAACAAAGTCCTACAACTGCTCAACATGCTTCACAATTACAAATCTACTTGCCTCTTACAATCATGTACAACACTCAACAAGAGCATCAAGCAATCAACTAGTTAAGGGTTCCAAAACAGAAATCTATTGACAAATTTTTCCTCAAGACGGTCGTCATCCATCCATCGTCAGGAAAAGTCCTTAACTATGACTAAAAATAGCTATATATAGACAATCAACAACTTTATTCTCGGTTAAAAGTGTCGCCCCTTCAGAAAAGAATCGAAAAAAAATCAAAGGGTGGGTGAAATATGCTCAACTCAAACTTTTTCATCACACATTAGTATACCAAGCACCAAATTCACCCGAAATCAACTTCAAAAAAATTATTAAATTACCCCTCACCCCACACTTAGATTATGCTATGTCCCCAAAGCATGAATTAAATTTAAAACAAAGGTGAGAGATACTTCATGAGGCCTTTAAGCTTAGCAGCAGCATGTTGTTCCTCTAATTTTGAACATATGGGTCACCGACCCCACACTTGTGTTTTGCCATGCTCCTTAGCTTCTTCTTCTAAGGGTACTCAGACTTCCCCTCGATCTGTGCTTAACTCACAAAAACAAAAACAAAAGTGAAAATTAAAAACAAAGGAAAAAGAAATCGTACCTGTGGTACCCTTGAGTTGCCTCCCAAGCAGCACCTGATTTTACATCGCGGCACGACGTGAACCATCCTTTTCAAGATGTTCTCAAACAATTCTTCCCTTTCGGTAACCATCTTCTCTTCTTTTTTGAATTTAGAGGGAACAGCCTTCATACTCTTCCTCCTCATCTCCATCACTTCCGTTACCATCACATCCTTCAAGGTATTACCCACAGCAGACTTGGGCTCAATTGTTAAGATGTCTTACAAAAGTGGACCCATGGAATCCACCACCCCACACTTAGAATCTGTCACTGCACTAATCTTGCAAAGATCTCGGTAATGTGTTGGGGGTGGATTTCCTGGTACACCCAGAACATCTCCTCCTCACCATTCACCCTCATTTTAAGGGTGCCAGCTCTGACATTAATAATAGCTCCACTAGAAGCCAGGAATGGACATCCCAGGATGCGAGGTACCTTGTCATCAACCTCAAAATCTACAATTATAAAATTAGCAGATATGATAAATTTACCTATTTTGATGAGCAGGTCCTCAATAATCCCTTCTGGGGCCACCTTCGACTTGTCCGCCAGCTGCAGCATCACACTTGTGGGCCTTGTTTTACCCAAACCAAGTGTATTAAATTGAGATAGGGGAATCAAATTCACTGTCGCCCCTAAATCACACAAGGCCCTCACTATATTTGTTTCACCTATTTGTACGGGGAGGGTGAAACTCCCTGGGTCTTTGAGCTTTTTGGGCATCTTGCTCGTTACCCTAAAACTGCACTTCTCAGTGAGTGCTACAGTTTGGACATCCTCCAGCCTCACCTTGTTGGCCACCACATCCTTCAAGTACTTAGCGTACTTAGGCATTCCCTGCAAAACATCAATTAGTGGCAAATTTATGTGAAGTTCTTGAAAATATCAAAGAACTTCTTAAACCATGCATCCTCCTTGCTCTTCTTGAGCCTTTGTGGGAATGGTGGTTGTGGTCTCTGTATAGGCTGCACAATTGATTGTGCATTATCTGCTGCAACCTTCTTCTCTGTGCTTCTGTCAGCTAATGGACCGGGCCTAATCAACTCTGGTTGCACCTCATTCTTCTTCTCTTTTTGTGGTGCATCTACCAGCTGTTTGACATTTCTCAAACTAATAGCCATGACCTACTGTGGTTTGTGTCTGTATCACTGGGTAAGACCCCCGGCAGTTTCTTATGTTGTGCAACTGCAAACTGACCCATCTGCTTCTCCAAGTTTTGGGTTGCCAACTGCTGATTTTTAAGATCAATTTCCATTTTTTCTTGATCAGCTGCCATCTAAGTATGGCTGGCCATGATCTTCTGCAACGTCTCCTCAATGTTGCTAGATTATCCACTAGCCTGCCTATTCTGCTGTTGATACTATCGTTGCGGTTGCTGATAGCTCTGACTCTACCCCTGATTTCCACCCCAAGCAAAGTTGGGGTGATTCTGCCAGTTCCTTTTGTAGGTATTCCCATAGTTCTGATTATTCCTCAGCACGTTACCTACAAAGTTCACCGACTTTAGATTTTCCTCGCATGAGTCTGCACAATGCTCGTTGTTGCCACATATCTCACACCAGCTAGGAGTTTGTTGAACTGCATTAACCTGTGCTTTTCCTATGTCATACCCAGCTTGCTGAACTGAGTCATCATTTGATACTGAAACAAAGCTAGTTGGGCTGCCAATGCGTTTACACTGTCAACCTCAGTCAATCCGGCTTCTCTCTTACCTTCTCCCCTCGATGATTCACTATGCCACTCTGAATTTCCTTATGCAATCCTATTCAACAGAGTGTACAGTTTGTCATAATTCTTCTCAAGTGCTTGACCACCCGATGTGGAGTCTAGTAGAATTTTTGTATGTAGGTATAGACTCTCCACAAAAGTGTGGGCTAACACTTCATTAGACTACTGATGGTGCGGGCAGTCTCTCAGCAAAGACTTAAACCTCTCCAAGCCAAATACAAGTTCTCCTCCGGCCTTTGCTTGAAACTAAGTATCTCACTTCTAAGATTTGTTGTCTTGCTGAAGGGAAAGAATCTAATGAGGAACTTCCTTGCTAGGTCCCCCCAAGTAGTGATGGATTTTGGTGGCTCTGCCTTTAACCACCTCTTTGCCTCTCCCAAAAGTTAAAATAGGAAGAGGGTAAATCTGACATAATCAATTGACACTCTGGTGGGGACAAAGGTGACACTGATCTCCAGTAAGTTTTGCAGGTGCTGCTTTGGGTCCTCATGTGTCATTCCTATAAATTGCCCACTCGTGTGCAGCAACTGCACCATATTTTGTTATAGCTCAAATCAACCTCCAGGCTCCGGTCTACGGATACTAGAGGTCACATTCATCACGAGTGGGATTGCCACTTCGCGCACTAGTCTAGCTGCCATTACTGAGGGTGCAACCTCGTCCTGTTGAACCTGGTGAATTGGGTATAGAGCTGCACCCTCCCTTTTTAGCTGCCGCAACCTTCATTCAGGTTCAGGATAGGGTTCAACTAGCTCCCTATCCCTTGCCATCTTGCTGCAAGGACTAACCTATTACCTGCAAATAAGCATAATAAGACCAAGAATTTTTAACATTTCAGAAAAATAAAAATAACACAAAAATTAAAATTCACCAAATATTTCAAGTCCCTGACAATGTCCCCAAAAACTTGTTCGCGCTCCAGCGCACGCAAGTGCACGAGGTTGTTCAAGTAGTAAAGTGAATCTGAAAAGCCGAATGTCAAATCTATAGGGACTAGTCTTTTAGTGAATTTACAAATTCAAGTGTTAATTCAAATTCCAAAAGTGTTGGTTTTTTTCAAGATTCAAGTTTGTTACTAATGTAAGTGGTGATCACAAAATATTTTGGAAAACAATAATAAGAAGCATCTAGAGTTAAGACCTAACAATCATGTAATGCTGCATTCACATTGGTTCAAGTATGGAATTTCATTTGTTGTCTCACAAAGTTAATTGTCATTTTCATGGTCTTTTGAGCCTCTACACTTAGATGAATTAGCCTCACAACTACATCGTTGAGAGGGGATGTGACAACATAATTCATAAGAAATTATCTATGTGTGGTGGTTCATGGGGTTAAAGCCCTTGGCTATGGACTTTCAAACATCTAACCATTTAACCCATAATTAACTTCACAACTACATCTAAGAGTGGTGATGTGACAATTTAATTCCAAGTGTCTAGCTATCGTCCTGTTTTACAACCAAGCAAGGCGAATTAGGTATATTTCTATCCTAACTACTTATCAAGTCTTGAAGACTTGAACTTACTTCCTACATTTCAAATTCTAACCTACGTTTTACTCTTTCGAGTTTTTGCCTAAGCTTAACACATGTATTCTGATGGTGATTAATCATTAAAATAGTAAAAACAAAAATGTAAGACAAACAACTATGAAAACTTGAACCAACTACGAATTTAAGCAATTACAATCATATTTTGTGGCCTCAACCCTAGAAGAAGGGTTTTAGCCACTCATGTTCATACGAAAAATCAAAAACACGTTTGAATTCATATAGTTACAAGAGTAGAAAAGAAGAAATAAAGAAAACAAACCCTACGTAGAGTTTCCTCCGTTCTCCCTTCGCTTCTCTGCATTTTCTAATTTTAAAACTGTGATAATGAAATAAAATAACCAAGTATTGAATTTTATACAAAATGAGAACTGGCCGTATGAAAACCACCTCCGTGTCACGGAGCTGAACGCCCTAAGTGGCCTCTGTGACATGGAGCCATCGTTGACACATTCTGAAAATTGGGTGTTTGGCATGGCATGGCTGAGGGCTGGTGCGCGTCACCTGGTGTGGCACGCTACTGGACGCAAAGAGAAACTGTCGTGGCAAGATGCCATCACGCAGGGCTTGCCTGGCATGGTCCTCCGTTCACAGCACACTTGACATTGGCATGCCATACGCCAAGTGTGGCGCGCTGCCTACCCGTTGTGACACACTGGCATATGCTAGTAGTGCTCATCTCGTGTACTATCATTTTTTTCTCTTGGGAATTCACTCCATGCTTTCTTCTTGGTCACGCATCATCATAATTGGCCTCTTTTTAGCATATTACACCTACAAACAAGGACTAGTCATGTTGGTTAGTTCCAGCACATAACTATACACAACTACATGAGAATGTAATCAATTTAATGGACAAACATAACTAAAATTTAGACATAAAATAGAAATTTGACATGTAAATATTCCCAAGATCAATGAAGGAGAAGATTTAGGGTTAATAAATAGGAAAATACGAGAGAAACATTGTGAAAATAAGGACAAAAATTAATAAAAATGAGTTTTTTTATATTTTTTATGGAGTAATTTGATGTGGAAAAAATTTTACTCCCTCACGCGCCTAAATGAGCTTGTAGTCAGTTTCTAAGCCATGTGGATGTTAAAGGTACTCACGATAATAGAAAAAATAACTTCAAGGAGGTATTTAATTTGATGCATAGTTTAGGTGTTCACTAAATAAAAAGTTATATGGGGTTTCAAGTATTTTCGTCTTAATAAAAACATTGAAAATGTGTAATTATTATCTTTACAGATTGGAAACAATATAAAAAGACAAAAAAGAGAGTCCAATTAATACTATGACTTTTTTCAAATCCTTCTGAAAAAGGAAGTAACATAAATTTTTTTAATTTTTTGTTATTTGAGTTCATTTTCATCAAACAGTGTGATGATTTTATTGTTATAAATACATCAGTGGTGTTGAGACCCAACATAGCATTTTCCTATTTTCTGTAATTTATGATTTAGAAATGGCTGGAGTGAATCCTCTACCCAACACTGATGTTCCTAACCATGAAAAAAAAGTTTCAGGAAATATGGATGATAGATCAACTTGAAGAATTTAGCTCTCCTCAACTTCAGCTACTGCTCGAGAACCTCAAAGTTAATCTGAAGAAAGCTAAAAAATTGACGCTCCAACTATAGGAGCATGGTATTGTATTCCCCTTAGAATCATTAAATTTTTCTGGGCTCCTGTGGAGGCTTGGGAAAACCCTTCGTCTGGTTTCAATATTGGGCCATCTGGATTGCCAATTAAGAAGAGAGAGCACTCCCCAAGCCAAGGATGAGTGCCAAAGAGAAGATGCACAAGCTATTCTATCAAAAGGAGAAAGCAAGGGAGTAAGATTTTAGGTTTCATTAGGATAAATCTCCCGTTAAGTTATTGTATCTATCATTTTAATATTATGTTATAGTATGTTTATTATGAAATAGAATGAATAAAACTTATGTCTCTTGTTTAGTAAGTGATAGTTTATCATTCATTGAAATTTAAATGTAAATGTTGAATGTACAATAGTAAAAGATAAAATTTGAATAACACAAAAAAAAATGTCAGTTAGATTGAAATATAAATGATCTCATTAAAATAAATAAAAACCTTTAAAAAAAATTTACATCACATCCTTAAGTCTAAATATGTTCTATCTATTCAATATTTATGTTGTTGATACTAAATATTTTTTCGTTAATTTTTTTTAAAAAAAATTGTAAGAATAAAAGGAGTAGTAGTGTAATACCTGAAAAAGTCCCTAAGATCATATCCGAGACTTGCAATAGAAATGAGCAGGAAAAGTGGCACCAAGCCATTGGATGACCAGCAGAACGAGTCGTCCTATGGACAATGGCTCGTTGGTTGTCCAGTAGTATGGAACTTCTGAAAAATATCAAAATTACCTAAAAATAATGTGTAGATTGTATGACCCATTGTGAGATTGTACCGGCCATCGTTTCTAGTCATTAAATAAGGTCCATAGGATGATTCAGAGAAAAAGCAGGAACCAACGAAGGAACCCATGGACCATTGTATGGACCAATGATCCGTTGTATGGGTCTTTGGTACTGCCAGTTACAATTTAAGTTCGGCAGTCCAGGGATATTTTAGTAAAATTCAATGCTCCTAGCTCCTAAATGACGTCATTTTGGGACTTCTAAATCTTCAGTTGAGGTTAGTGTAGCGTTTTGCTTATAGGATAGCTGATATACTTTCTAGAGTCAGGCCCCTTCAAGACTAAACGAGCTCCAGGAATATGGTCCATTCTAACATGAATTTCTTTGACATATTTCAAGAACTCGGACCTAGAGGGACCCTCCAATCGTCCCTGCCCTCGAACCTCGTGCAAAAGCATGTATCTTTATCTCCTTCTAATCACTTGGTCAAATTCTTCTTTGATTGAGGAATTGAATTGTGAGAATCTCCGGTGTGCTAGAATTGGGTTATGCTTTGACCCTGCTGCTTGAGGATTTTAATCATCTCATCTGTTGGACAGCCAACACTCTCACTGTATCCTCTAAGGTTTAATCCCCCGTTGTTCGTGTTATTCCTTTGGCCTTTATCATCGGACTCATCGGCATCATCAGCTACCTGTTCCCTTTAATTTTGCAAGTTGGACTCATATATAAGAATTAGTAAATTTATCCGCGCTTTGCGCGATTATAAAAATTTGTTAATAAATTTTAAATATCTTTTCTTAATAAATTTAATTAAGATAAAAAAAATATAAAAGTTTAATTTTTATGCACATAAGTTCTAATTTTGTAAATCTGA